>CAUJRU010000143.1:1200000-1507455 GCA_963277665.1 Viscum album
CCATATGATACTCAGCAGGATATGAGTTATCATCAGAAGATTTAGAATTTTTTCCGCTCCTCAGGGATTGGCAAGTGGGGTAACATTTCTGATGATGACGGTGATAAAGAATAGCAGTTAGTGTTATTAGACACTTCTCATCTCAGGCCTTCAGTTAGTGGTGTTTCTTTTAAGGATGGTGCCATTGGCAAAGGAAAAAAGTGATCTTACAAAAAGAAGATCACAAAAGGATTATTTCAATTGACCAAGGAACATGTCTATGAGATCATATTCAAGCTTCAAAGGTCCTGTTCACCCCGAAGCAAGAAAGGTCAAAAGCAGGGATCCTTAGGATCCTCAATCAAGGTAACTCCTAGTCAAAGTGAGAAACTGCAAACAAATCTGATTATGTGTCACGACCCGCCTTCACCAAGATGAGAGAAGGGACAACAAATTTCTAGACCCTTCCTTCTTTCAGTTTAAGGAGAGATAATGACCCCTGAGACCCGTCTTCAATAGGTCCCGGAGTGGCGAATATCACCAAGGGTATATAATCACACACAAAATGGAAGGCATTACCCTTTTTATTTAATAGGATCGAGAGATAAGATATTAAATCACAACAACACAAAAAATGAAGGTAAAAGTAAATCCAAAAGCAAACCATTCCCATATGCATGTCAAACAGTATATTCTACAAAAGTACAAGTAAATTCCAAAGGAAAGTACCAAGAAAAAGAAAAAAAACAATAGCTACTACCCCAAGGTCCGAACTAGTATGGTCCTGCACAATCCTCAAAGTCCTCCTGGAAACCTGAAAACAGTTTATATACGTAGGGTGAGTATACAAGTATACTCAGTAGGGAAAACCAAAAGCTCTTGTGCACAAGTGGGGAGGAATTCTAATGCCCCGTGAGAAAAGGAGATAACCGAGCACCTAAAAAGGAAAACTATCCACCCAACCTCACAAAGGCACACTGCCCAAATAATGCAAGTTAAGTAAAGTAATAGAAATAGAACATCAATGTTTGGGTACCTCACGCCACTTTCCCACTGGTTATTGAAGACATCCTATGTGTCAAACCTCTCCCGCCATTCTCACCGCAGTCTCACTACCATCCCCTGCCCGCACACACCTGGGCTATAACCACACATCCCGCCCACAAACACCTGGGCCAAAAAAACCACACGTAACCACGCCCACAAACACCTGGGCCAGAACAACTACCGCCACACCCGAAGACACTTGGGCCTCATCCCGAAGATACTTGGGAAACAAATCTGCCCACACACACATGGGCCAACCACCAAAACTACCCTGACCGAAGAGTCTTGGGCTAAAATGGACCTCAGGTCGTCACAGCCTACTCGAAGGATCTTGGGCTACTCAGGAAAGGGAGTATAAAAGGATCTAATAACCAGCCACTCATAGGAGTGTTGGGGAAAACACCCCCCTTGAAATGAGGGCGTTCGACACAAAGTGATCAACATGGGTGGGGCGAAATAAGAAACATAAGAACTAAAATTATATATATAGGTAACAAGCACTCATACGAGCCTAGGGTTTCCAAAACCAACCCAAGCACAAACACCCTCGTTAATATTCATTCATAAGCACCGCACCCACAACCATGTCACAACTCATTCCCAGAAACCAATTCCCCATTGCACCTGTTATTGTTTTTATATTAAAATGATTCCATTTAAGTAAAATTTTGCACTACTGGGCAACTAACAGGCATAACCACAAGCCAAGGAAAAGAAAGCATCCAAATAACAATTTAAGCATTCACACCCAGTTCTCTTGTAAATTCACATCAACAAAAGGGATCCGTGAGATCCCTCAAAGTACTAGAACCAAACCAAGCCCCACCATACGGCCCCACACGGACTCAGATTCACAAACCAAAAACTACACCACAACGAGGGATCCCATCCCCATCCACATCACCCCATAAGAAACAAGCAGAACAACCACACATGTTGCCAAGATAGAGAAAGGGAGTTTCTAGATTCCATCACACCGTTCATTAACTTTCTTCTTTCTATTTGGTTAACCGGGGTGATCACACAAGGATTGTTGTTCACTGGCATCCATTTAATCAACTGAGTTTATGTGATTAACCAGTTTCCATGTTACACCCATTCAATCACATACAAAATCCAGAAAAATAGAGGTTCATTAGTGTACAAGAAAAGACCACCAATGACCATGATTTTCAGTGGGAATAAGCCCATACAATTCACAACACATAATCAAGGATAAGGAGTACAACAGAAACATCGAGCACACCCCCCTTTCATTCATTAAAAGTACGTCCATTATCTTCATTAAGGTTTGGTTTCATCCATCCCCATAGAAACAATAGCATACCCACCCCACATGATACACAGTAAGGAGAGATGAAGGAAACCCCTACTTGGATGATCAAAGATCGACATTTATGTCCACGCACCAAGAACTGAGGATGCATGACTTGCAGGGGAGGAACTCGGAGGACTCCAAGAATGAGCAGGAAAAGTTCCAGCATAGGCACCACTCGCCTCGAGAAGGGGGAACTCCCAAACGCACCGAGGAAAACAAGGAGGACAACCAAGAAGAAGAAAGAAGGAAATTTCCACGAGATAAAAAGATGAGATCCTGGCATTATGGGATATCGAGATCTTGCACGACTTTAAATTGGGATCATGGTTTCACCACGCAGTTAGATGGTTACACATGATGGAAATAATTATTATTTAATAATTCACATTGGGGAGGTGGCCAAAACAACTGTGAGTTAAAGGATTTCATTTAAACCAAGGAAATGCATTACACGGATACACAACCTGAGTCCGTTGAGGGTCGCCCCACTCTTAGGAATTTAAAACACTATTTATGGGGCTAAAATTGGCGTTAAACCACTTTTAAAAGATTAAAAAGATGTAAAAGTGGCGTTATGGAAAAAACTTGGTAAGAAAATCCCGACAAGCCCCTCTGGCACCGATCGGTGACGCATCGATCGGTGGCACACCGATCAGTGGAACTGATGGTTGACACCATGATGACATCCTACCACCGAGACACAGCCCTTACAATCTGGACCTGATGGGTCCAGGGCGTGCCAAACACTAGAAATTTGGAAAAGGGATAGACCAGGAGGGTCCAAGTCATTACATTAGATACCTCTCAAACTATTCTCGTCCTCAAGAATCAAATCTAGAACCGAAGAGAAGAGAGGGGTTCGAACAACCACCATGAAAGATACCTCTCGGGGGAAAACCACCCCAAAGAGACACAAAACCCAAGGATCACATTGTCTCGACACACAGATCCAGGAGTTCCTTCCTCCATGTCAAGATACTATCCGATTTTGGGCGGCAATGACTCACCCACACAGGTTTAATCACATCCACCTTAATGTGTCTTGATTAGGGATCAGGTCCTCCCTTTCCCACATATCAGGACTTTTCATAACATTCACAAGGTAAGGAAACAAAACATCTCATAAAACAACAAGGTCAACATTACATCACAGACAAGTACAAAACAAAACAAAACAAAACTCAAAATAGCTCTGGGTACTGGGCGCACATCTGTGCCTCCCGTTCCCAGGTACTCTCTTCGAGGCCACCGTGCCTCCACAACACACGAACCAAAGGGATGGTTCGTCCACAAAGCACTTTCTTCTTTTGATCCTCAATCCCCACTGGTCTCTCCACAAATGTAGCATCGTCCCCTATATCCAACTCTCCCCAGTCTATGACATGAGATTCATCATGTAGATATCGACGAAGATGGGAGACGTGGAAAATGTTGTGAATCCTTTCCATCTGAGGTGGAAATGCCAGCTAATATGACACCTCACCGACTCGCCCCAAAACTTCTAAGGGCCCGATGAACCTAGGAGAGAGCTTGATCCCCTTGTCGAACCTTCGTTGCCCACGTCGAGGGGAAACCTTCATGAACACATAGTCTCCAACCTCAAACTCCAAGGGCCTCCTCTTATGATCGGCATACGACTTCTGTCGGTCCTGGGCTGCCTTCATCCTCTCAAACACAAGCTGAACCTTCTCCATTGTGCTCTGAACTACCTCTGGGCTAAGAACACCTGCCTCCCCAACCTCGGTCCAGCACAAAGGCGAACGACACAGCCTTTCGTACAAGGCTTCAAACGGCGTCATGCCAATAGTAGAGTGATAGCTATTATTGTAGGAAAACTCTAATAAGGAAAAATTCCATTCCCACGATCCCCCAAAGTCCAAAACACATGCTCATAGCATATCCTCAAAGTATGGATGGTCCGCTCTGTCTGCCCATTCGTCTGGGGGTGGAAAGCAGTGATAAGACGTAGCTGGGTGCCAAAGGCATGCTGCAATCCCCTCCAGACTCGTGAGGTAAACCATGCATCCCTATCTGAGACTATGGACCTCGTAACTCCATGAAACTGCACCACCTTATCCATGTATATCCGTGCTAAGGCATCAATCGCACTCGACTCCTTGATCGCCAGAAAGTGAGATGATTTCATCAACTGGTCTACCACTACCCAGATAGAATTGCAGCCTCCTTGAACCCTGGGTAGTCCTGTGACGAAATCCATCGATATGCCATCCCACTTCCACTCAGGGACATCTAAAGGTTGAAACAAACCTCATAGGACACGGTGTTCAACCTTCACATGCTGACACACCAAGCACCTTTCCATGAACTCCGCCACTGCCCATTTCACCCCGAGCCATCAAAACTATCCCCTCAGGCCTTGGTATATCTTGGAAACTCAAGGGTGTACCGCTACTAGTGAGTTATGGAAATCACAGAGAACTACCTCACGCGTCATCTCTGGGACAAACAACTTACCTCAGAAAAGAATCTGATTCTGACCATCCTCTGACCACCCTTCCATAGCATTACCTTGGTTAACCTGATCGCGCATCACTTCACTCTCTATGTCTCCCCACTGAGACTCCTCCACCTGCTGCAGTAAATAGGACTGCACTGTCATCTAAAACAGACAACCTCTACCACCATCCTTCCTTATATCCAGGTGTAGGATGGCTAAATCTTCCATTGCCTTCCAACCATCCACAAATTCCTGAACAACTTCCCTCTGCAACTTCCTGCTCAAATCATCAACCAAAACGTTCCCCTTTCCTTTAGTGTAAGAGATATCGAAGTTGTAGTCCTAAAGAAACTCCACCCACCTTCTTTGTCACAAGTTCAGGTCCCACTGGGTAAAGATATGCTTCAAACTCTTATGATATGTGAAGACCACAATTTTCTCCCTGATGAGGTAATGCTGCTACAATTTCAACATGAACACTACCGCTGCAAGCTCTAGATTATGGGTGGCATAGTTACACTCATGAGGACGTAATTGCCTAGACCCATAATATATCACTCCCTGATGCTGCATCAGTACACACCCTAGGCCAAGTCCAGAAGCATTGCAAAACACCTCAAACAACAGCCCTTCTTCTGGTAGCCTCAGCACTGGGGCACTAACCAACTTCCCCTTTAGATAACTGAAGGTTTCCTGGCACTGCTCACTCCACACGAAGGCCTGGTCTTTTCTGGTCAAAGTTGTCAAGGGATCTGCGGGTACAAACCTCTGATAATAGCCTTCCAGACCCAGAAAACTATGAACTTCCGTCACATTCTTGGGTGCTTCCCAAGAAACAACTGCTTCCACCTTTGATAGATCAACTACTACCCCTTGTTAAGACACCACGTGTCGAAGGAAATGCACTTCTCGTGTCATGAACTTACACTTGGAAAATTTCCCATAGATCTGGTGGTGTTAAAGGATTTCCAAGACCATCCCGAGGTGCTTAGTATGTTGCCCCTCTGATCTTGAGTAGATCAAAATGTAATTGATGAACACAATGAAGAACTGGTCTAGAGACTCACGGAAAATAGAGTTTATGAGCCCCATGAACACAGTAGGTGCGTTCGTAACACCGAACGACATGACTACGAACTCAAAGTGCCCATACCTGCACTTAAAAGTAGTCTTCGGGATATCACTATCCTTCACCCTTAACTGGTGATACCCAGGCCGCATACCAATCTTAGAGAACCAACCTGCTCCCCTCAATTGGTCGAAGAGATTGTCTATCCTAGGGAGAGGGTAACTGTTCTTGACTGTTACCTGATTCAGTCTCCGGTAGTCTATGCACAGCCTGAGACCACCATTTTCCTTCTTCGCTAATAGGACCAGAGCACCCCATGGCAACACACTAGGTTCGAAAAAACCATTCTTCATCAGATCGTAAATCTGAATCCGCAACTCCCGCAACTCAGAAGGCGCCATCCGATAAGGAGCCATGGAAATCGGACGGGCACTGGGTTGTAAGTCTATTCCGAACTCAACGTCACGTCGAGGGGGTAGAGTCACAACCTCCTCAGGAAAAATGTATAGGAACCCTCTAAAAACTCTCAGAACATCCATAATCTCAACATCCCCTGATTCTTCTGAAAGATCATCCAACATATAAAGAAGAGTCTCCACACCCCGTTTCCCCACCTGACAACTCCGTTCACCAACAAAACCACACGTTGGCCATCCTCATCGGAGAACATGACTCTCCTCCAGAAACAGTTGATAACAACGTGCATAGAAAATAGCTAGTAGATGCCTATGATGACATCATATGGATGTATCTGCAACAGTAGAAGATCCCTACTAGACTGATGTAGCCCTATCATTAGTCTACACCCTCAGAAAACATAAAACAAGTCGGTCTGACCTCCGATTGGTGTACTTAACACTAGGGGCACTGGAAGTCTCTCAGCGTATAAACCTAGAGCACGTGCTAGACTAGGTGCAACAAAGGAGTGTGAAGCTCCTGTATCAAACAAGGCATAGACAAGGGTACCAAACAGGCTAATCGTACCTCGAACGACTTCCGGCCCTGCTGGAACTACTGCCTCTACGACGTGCAACTACCCACACCCAGCTCCTCTAACCCTCTGCTGCTGGCCGCCTCCCCGACCATGTCCTGGCCGAGGTCCCTGAGGAGCACCCTAAGGCTGACCTCCTCCATTAACATCTTCCCTCGGAGGAGCAGGAGCTTGATGTCCCTACTGCTGCTGCTGAAAGGGTCTGACTGGAAGCTACTACTGCTGAGGTGGTCGCTGAACCTACCCACCCCCACTGTACTGCACTCTGTCCGGGCACTGATTCTGAAGGTTCCCACGGCTTCCATAGATGAAGCATCTAGGTCTTGGGCCCTCAAGGAAGGGATGAGGACCGGGGGATCAGAACTGGAACTGATGGGGCCTACTCCCCACTGGTCGAAACCCGGAAGACCCTGATGCTGGAGGCTTGCTATTGATGGCATTCCCCTTTGACGAACTCCACTAGATCCCCTCTCATGGCATACCTCCCAGCGTGTGCATCCTTTCTACCACTTCAACCTTCTTCTGGACCTCCAAGTATGTTGGTAGGGTGAAGGGAGTAACAACATACTGAAGAGAAGGTCAGAGTACCTCCTCTAAACATCTCGCCTGAGAATCCTCATCCGAAAAAAGGTCCGGAGCAAAATGAAGGAGATCCTTGAACTTGATCCCCAACTCCCTTACTGACATGCTCCCTTGCTAAAGGGAGAGTATATCCTTCCTCTTATCATCCTTCATCGTAGAAGAGAGGAATTCCTCCTGAAACTCCTTCTCAAAGTCAGTACACATAACCTCAGCCTCCCTCTTCTCCCCAAGGTAGAGCATCCACCACTAACGCACTGCTCCCCGTATCTGGCTTACAGCCAGAGGAACCCAGTACTCAGTCAAATCCTGAATCAAGCTGAAGGTTATCACTAGTTCCTCAAGCCATCTCTCTGTCTCCATGTCTGAGATGCTACCCTCATACTTCCCAAGGGTCTGTCCATGAAAGGCATGAAGCATCCTCTACTACTGGTCATCCTCCTTCTCTCGGTCAATCCTCTGATGATCAGCCAAAACAACCTCCTGGGCCTCGATCGCATGTACTACTCGTGGTCGTCATCCAGGCGCCATAACTACAAGGTAAACAAGGAATGCCTAAGCCTGAGTAGTGTAGAAGATTGATTTTAAATTTTTCTTGGACTTCTTATTCATTTTAAATCGCCAAGATACCCAAGAGACACAAGAACACAAGTAAATATGATTCATGTACCTTTCCTAGGGTCTCTACCCTACAATCAGTGTAGTCTCACTTGGTCGTTCGGTAGGCCCAGAGTCCTTGCATCGGATCACGAGGGGCTCTAAAATCCCGTGTCCTAGCCAATCTTACCTGGCCTATTTCATGCACCAAGATTGCCTAACACTGTTTCCCTACCATTCCATGTAGTCCTCACTATGCCTAACCTTGAGCTCCATCCTATCTATCAGCCATTACCTTTGATACCATTATGACAACCCTTCTTTTTATTACACACTTAAACATGATTTATTACATAAACTTCACTTGATACAACATAGAAGATTGAGAGGTCTAGTGTATTTGGGGCTTAGGATCATTACATAACAACTTAGAACATAAAACATGCAACATCTTTACTAAAAACTTCCTTTACATGACCACTACATTCCCTCATACTTAACATTGCATGGGATAACCTGAGGACATTAATAAGAAAAGGGTGAGCTATAAAGCCCAGTAAGGGAATAAACATGGAACAACATGAGGATTAAAATACATGTTAGACAATAGGAATATCAATAGAGCATAATAGAAGTATAAACAAGGCATGATAAAGAATGATAATCATAACATGGAAATGTGGCAACAACACTTAACATGGAATTAGCATGAGCCAAGACTCATTGCACATGGAGCATGAGTAAACCCTCATTGCACATGAAGCATGAGTAAACCCTAGTTGCACTTGTATTAGCATGAGTAAACACCCATTGCACATAACGTATCATGATACTATACTTTACCCAATTCATTGGAGCGCTATCAGGTCACACCCTTCTTAAACATTTAATTTCATGAATAAGTGTTCCACATGGATCATACAACATTGAATCATTCAACATAATCATTTATTCCACGATAAAGGAATGTGGAATACATACATGAAACTCTTTAAATAATAATTAAATGTGCATAAATGTGAATACCCTTGATAGAGAAATGGGCATGGTATTCACTACACAATGACTTTGGCTTGGAAAATCACAGTGCAATTTCGACAGCATAACGGTGTGACATAAGAACTCATAAAAATGGTTGATGAGAGAAAAAGGGGTGTTTCATCATATTTACATGACATGTCCAGTAATAGGGTAATTTAGATACATGTCCCAACAAATATAATGGAATTTTGATTCATGATACAAAATAATTACTTGAATGTAAATGAGGAGAGAGAAATTCCTTTCGGAATTTCAGCATAGTAACAGGTGTACATGGGAGGCATTTAATGAGAGAGAAAGGGGTCTCACATCATTAAAACATAAATAGGGAAGTATGGGGGAGGTACGAAACCATACCCAAACATTTATAATTGAAATTAAAAGGGAATAACAACTTAAAGAATATTGGACAAAAATGAGAAAGGAAGAAAAAATATTACTTGGAAGTGTGCTTCCAAAGGCTTGAGAGAGGCTTGAGAGAGGCTTATTGGGAGCTTGGGGCACCTTGGGAGGATTATAGAGAGAGTAGGAAAGAGGTTGGACGAACTCCAAAGGATTTTAGTGAGGAGGAAGTGAGATCTTGGGTGGGTTTATATAGAAAAGGTTAGGGAATTCTTTATTATTTAGGTTTGGGACACCTCACATTAAACTAATCCAAACCACAAACCATCTCATGGTTTTTGCCCATAGTTTTTGGAAGAGGGAAGTGAAAAACAATATTTTATAAGGCAAAAGTCCGAACTTCTTAAAATAATGGGGTTGATTATGTGGAGGTGAGTCACACTCCCAAGGAAAACAATTTAAAAAGACAAGATGTTTAATAAGTCTTGAAGGGTCCATTAATGCTTTGTAAAATAAGTCAAACAAACCCAAAATCACATTATTTTAATGGTAAAACATATATTGGACAAACATAAATCTTATTGTATTTTATTACATCACTATTGGTTCATTATGATGTCATAAAACACATTATATATTTAAACGATATTTAATTTTTACCCAAAAATTTGACTGTCTCAGGAAATTATGAAAAATTCACCATTGGATAATTTTGACATCCTGATTCCATAAATAATATTTATTTTATATAAATAATTTTCTAAATATTTTAATTTTCACTTTTAAAATAAAAACCGACATTTATCGAAAATTCACGGGTTTTGACAAAAATGGATTTCGAACCTTAATAAAAATTACAATTGCATTCATAAAATTATACAATCATTTATATTTAATAAAAATTAATTTAATAATAATAATAATATTTTATTAAAATATTATTTAATTCAAAAATCCCTTAATTCATCAAAATATATTTCTTAGTTGAATATTAACCAAAAACACTATTTGTGCTTTAAAAACTATTTACAAAGTAACAATAATAACAAGAAAGTATATTAAAAATTATATACAAAAATAATGTACATAACCATAGTACTAGGGATTTGTTACATAACCCCTTAAAACAACCACATAAGACCTAAGGGTAAGGTGTGCGATGGTGACAGACTCTTGGGGTGACTCAGATAACATTGCACGCGTGGTGATCTCTATCAACTTCCACTTCTCCCATAGACGGTTCTGTTTGAGCTTAACCTATTGAAGCTCAGCTTGGGCTTGTCCTAGAGTGAAGACCAATGACGCCACCTCTTTTCCAAGCTTTGACAAATGAGATTTGTATGAAGCAATTCTACTGGATGATGCCATCGCTTCCCTGGTCTGAGTAAATTAGATTGTTAAAGCCCTATATTTATACTAATCATGTGATCACCATTCAATGACTATATTAGAAATGGTCACAATTCTTAATGGTATTTTAAAATCCAAAAACATAAAACAAAATAAGTGCATATGTTGTATGGCCATTTCACATATTAAGGCATTTAATTAGATCAAGAGGGATTTTCATTAACCAAAGTTTGGGTCGTTACAATCTTCCCCCCTTAAGAAATTTCGCCCTCAAAATTTCATTTTACATTCTAGGCCAAAAACAGATGTGGGTACTTTTCCTTCATTTCTTCCTCCAATTCCCACATTTCCTCTTTGTACTTATGGTTTCTTCATAGTACCTTGACCAGATAACTAGTCTTGTTGCGTAGAACTTTGTCTCTATGATCCAAGATCTTCACTGGCTGCTCCTCCTAGGAAAGATCATCCTCCAACTGTACCAACTCGTAAGAGAGTACATGTGAAGGGTCTGGTATGTACTTCCTTAAGAGGGATACATAAAAGACATCATGTACTTTCAACATGGTAGGTGGAAGTGCCAGTCGATAGGCCACAACTCCGACTCGATCAAGGATCTCGAAGGGGCCTATGTACTTATGACTTAACTTCCCTTTATTTCCAAACCTTATGACCTTCTTCTATGGAGATATGCATAGAAATACCATATCTCCAACTTTAAACTCAAGGTCTTGTCGATGATTATCTACATAAATCTTCCGTCGACTCTCGGCTACCTTGATATGCTGCTGAATGGTGTTCACCTTCTCCACCATTTCATCGACTATTTTTGGTCCTAGCATCTTACGCTCACCGACTTCATCCCAAAATGACAGTGTTCTTCACCTCTTCCCATACAGGGCTTCATAAGGTGCCATTTGGATGCTCGAGTGGAAACTATTATTATAATAGAACTCAACCAGAGGAAGATGTTGATCCCATCCTCCTTTAAAGTCCATTGAGCATGATCTCAACATGTCCTCAAGTGTTTGGATAGTCCGCTCGAATTGGACATCAGTTTGAGGATGATAGTCCATACTGAATTTCAGTTCAGTACTCAGAGCATGTTGAAGACTCTTCCAAAACTTAGAGGTGAATCTTGGATCTCGATCGGACACAATAGATAGTGGTACTCCATGCAGCCTTACCACTTCCCTAATATATATCTTTGCCAGTTTATCCAATGAGAAATCCTCTTGAATAACAATGATGTGTGCAACCTTTGTAAGACAATCCACAACAACCCAGATTGCATTATTGCCATTGGATGTCTTCGGAAGTCCAATGACAAAGTCCATGGTGATGTTCTCCCATTTCCATTCTAGTATGGGAAATGGTTGCATCATCCCCTTTGACTTCTACCTCTCTGTCTTCAATTGCTGATAGACCAGACACTTTGATGTATATTCGACAATCTCCCATTTCATATTGTCCCACCAAAAGTTTTCTCGGATATCTCGATACATCTTTATGATCCCTGGGTGGATAGAGAAGGTCGAGCTATGTGCATTATTCAATAGCTCCTTATTTATCTCTGGATCTGATGGTACACATAATCACATCCCAAATCTTACAACTCCTTCCTCATCAACTTTGGAATCAAAGGATTTCCCATTTCTAACAGCTCCCACCCTTTTTCTGAATTTCCACATTTTTCTTTGAGAATCTTTTATTCTATCCAAGAGGGATGGTTGAGCAATCATTTGAGAAAGGATTTATGATGTTCCTACCTTAATGATTCCCATGTCCATCCTTTGCAAATCTAAGAAGATCGGATCCTTTTCAATTCTCATCATTGATAAACATGCAGAATCCTTTCTACTTAAAGCATATGCCGCCTTGTTTGCCTTACTGGGATAGTAGTGGATTGAGAAGTCATAATCCTTGATGAGCTCTATCCATCTTCGCCGATGTATATTAAGCTCTTTATGTGTGAATATATATTTGAGACTCTTGTGTTCAGTATATATCTCACATTTCTCCCCATAGAGATAATGCTGCCAGATTTTCATGGCAAAGATCACAGCCGCCAACTCCAGATCATGTGTTGGATAGTTTTGCTCATAGATTTTCAATTACCTTGAGGCATAGGCTATCACTTTATCAGTTTTCATCAACACACTGCCTAATTCTTTCTTAGAATCATCACTATACACCACAAAGAGTTCTCCACTTGTAGGGAGTGTGAGTACTGGCGTAGTGATAAGCCTCTATTTCAACTCCTTTAAACAATATTCACATTCCTATGTCTAGAAAAACTTTACTCTCTTCCATGTCAGCATGTTCATTGGGTCTTACAATCAGGAAAATTTCTTCACAAATCGTCGATAATACCCAACTAGACCCAAAAAGCTACGGATCTTCGTTACAGAAGTTGTCCTGGGACACTCTTCAATTGCCTTCGTCTTAGTAGGGTCCACATATATCCCTTTGCTGGTGATAACATGCCCCAAGAATGATACTTCCTCCATCCATAACTCACATTTACTGTACTTTGCATACAACTTCCCCCTTCTCAAAGTATTTAACACAGTTTCCAAATGCTCCTCATGTTCCTCCTTGCTCTTGGAGTATATCAAAATATCATCAATAAAGACTACCACAAATTTGTCTGGGAAATCTCTAAAGACTCTATTCATTAAATCCATGAAAATTTCCGGAGCATTAGTGAGTCCGAAGGGCATCACTATGAACTCATAGTGTCCATACCTCGTTCGAAAGGCAGTCTTGGGAATATCTTCCTTACTCACCTTTAATTGGTGATATCCTGACCGAAGGTCTACCTTAGAGAAATAATTGTCCCCACAAAGTTGATTGAACAAGTCATCTATCTGTGGTAGGGGATACTTGTTCCTTATCGTGATTTTATTGAGATCATGATAATCAATGTAGAGGCGCATTGATCCATACTTCTTCTTGACGAATAGGACCGGTGCACCCCACGGTGAAGCACTCAGGCATATAAAACCCTTCTCCATATTCTCCTGTAACTGCTTCTTCAACTCTTCCAGCTCTACGGTGGCCATTCTGTAAGGTGTCTTTGATATTGGTAGATATCCAAGGATAAGTTAAATTGAGAACTCAACCTCTCGGTCCAAAGGAATACCAGACAACTCTTCAGGGAATACGTCAGTGTAATCCCTCACGATGGTTATGTCTTCAAGCACGATTGTAGAGACCCGAAGCCTGACGTACAAGGAAATTACATTACTTTTGCAGAATACTTATTACATAACAAAAACACACACACAAGGACCGTAATATTTTAGTGTCTTTGGAAACTCAGAACGTAATCTTCTAATCATGGTGAAAGATCTTCAACATCTCCCATACAGATCTTCCCTTTTTTTTTCTCACCTAAAACCTTTCTTTATATCCTGGGGAAAAGAAAACATAAAAGGGTGAGCTCAAATGCTCAGTAAGGGTAAACAAAATAAATATCAATCACATCATATTCATAATAACATAACATTTTGGAAATCTTAACCTGCAAAAGAGAGCATAATTTCATAACATGGGATAAATCATAGTAGTGAAATGAAATCCCAATAATCATAACTTAAAACATGAAA
Source organism: Viscum album (assembly GCA_963277665.1). Lineage (NCBI taxonomy): Eukaryota > Viridiplantae > Streptophyta > Magnoliopsida > Santalales > Viscaceae > Viscum > Viscum album. Next base: position 1,214,380 of record CAUJRU010000143.1, read on the forward strand.
CTTTGTGGCATACACACATAATCATAGAGAATCATATCTTATTAGTCAAGACTCATTCCCAAGACTATCTTAGTGGACAAAGTCCATTTCTGAACCGAGTCACCCTCGTTTCAGTCCCGTTTCACTGAACTGGTATAACCTACCATTCCATCCATGTCTATCTCATGAGACATAAAATCTTTACCCAATTCATTGGAGGGAGATATAGGTCCCACCCATCTCATAATGATACCATTCTTATGTGTGCCACAAAATCATAAATCATACATCATTTCATAACCTATGTAATAAAAATGGGAATCTTAAACATCGTGACATCATAAAACAATTCATATAAGATAAAGGAATTCATAAAAATATAATTCCATAACAACATAATCAAATCAATGTAATAATAGGGATAAAAACATAACCCTTTATTATCTTAGATGGAAAATAATTTTGATAAAACACTTGAACTCCATTCTTGAGGAAAATATCCTTTCTGCTTCAAAAACACTTTTCCTTTCTTAACATGTCATACAATTATAAACTAAAAGAAGTTGATTAAAAATAAACTTGAAAAATTGTAAAGAAAGATTCTTGGAAATAATGTTTTAAAAATTCATTCATGCCGTATAAGTTAAAAAAATATTCTTCGTACTTTTTTTTGGAAAAGTCAAAAAGTACCTCGTACGAAAAACGACAAAAGATTCCTTTCATATCTTTTACTAAAAACTCACCGAAGGGTAAAATTGGATTTAAAAAATTGTAGGTGGATGAAAATAATATTACATATTGAGGAAACATGGATGTGGATGATAAAATACACCCCAGTAAATACCAAAGTATAAACAATCTCGGATAAAAAATGAGATTGTGATATTTTCCTTACCTTATGTTCGATATGCTTTGTACGTATCCGAACCTCCTGTATAATGATTTAAATAATGTCATTAACTTATTAAAGAATCATATTAATTGTTATGATATCATATATGGTTCACTTATGACTTTATATTACCCGTTCTTTTGTAAATTCCATGTTAAAGAAGCGTTTTGGGTAAAATCGTTTCATTTATCGTAGGTGTTTGGACTTGTTGTTCTTGAAATTTTTATTACTTATATCATTATTTACTTACTTCCAGAATATAAAAAATTATTTATATATCATATATATTCAGTATATATATATATATATAATAGATAGATAAATGAAATAAAACACACCGTTTATGGAGACGGTAGTCTGTACGTACGCATGAACGCTGTTTTCCTTTCCTTATTGTATTGAATGGAAGTAAGTAGATGACATACATATATATATATATACATAAATCCAGTAGATTTAACATGTCATATATTTCATTATTATTCATTATATATACTTTATAATCATTCATGAATGGTTAATGTGGAGAATGAATCTCATCGCGTCGTGGAGACGGTAGTCCGTACGTACGCACGAGCGATGATATCGTTCTCATGGTCGTGGAATTGTGTTGAAGTATATGTATAATATTTAAGTATCAATATCAATTTATAATAATCATATATAGTTACTCATTACACCATTATACCCATCCAATTAAGGTGGTGGTGGAAAATAGATTACACCACGGCGTTGAGACGGTATCACGTACGTACGCACGCGCGGTGATTTCCTTTTTCCATAGGATGGATAGAAGGTTAATTATAGTTGTTTAATATTTATAATAACATTTCAGTATATACAAAATACTGATGTTATTACTTTATCATGAAACAACTAAATAAGAAGAAGTTTAAGAAGAAATAAATTGAAAAAGATCGGTAATGGATATTACCTCTTTTTGACGCGCCTTCACTTAACCTCCACTTAAAGAACTAAGGATGGTTTTTAAGAATACCAGGACCTCTAGGATGATACTAGGGAAGTGGAGAAGAGATTTTGGCAGGGGTTGGCTGAGCTTTAATTCTCAAATTGGTGTGAGGAGGAGAGGGAGGAGGTGCCCTTTTATAAGGGAGGAGAGGGGTACCTTAGGAAAATCTCAAAATATTATTTTATATTAAGGTCAAATTCGGTTTATAATGGTTCCAAAGGGTCTTATTTAGAAGATAAAGTGGGGATGGGTCTAAATCCTCTCATCCAATAGGATTTAGACAAGTTTAGGTTATTATTTTAACCTTATCAATTAGATTTAACTCTAAGTTAAATAATTTAACTTTTACCGTGTCTTTTTGTTTTCTTACACTATATGGTTAATAAACTTACCATAACAAGCCAAACGAACCCCAAGTTGTTTATTATTAATATATATATCCTTATATAAGTCATTTTGACGAAACTTAGATTTTTAGGAATTAAATAACAATTAATAATATAATATTTGTTTTAAAAACTAATTTATGTCAATTTTGACACTATTTGGTACATGATTTTTATGAAATTCAAAAAAGAATGATAAGTTCTAAAAAAGTTACTTATATCAACAATAACATGTCATATTAACCTATAAAATTAATTTAAGTCATAAAAATTCTCAAATTACATTTATTTGGGCATTTATAACATCAATTATGTCAATATTTCATTAATAAGACAATTACTGCATCATCTTTGTGTCATAATAAATGATAATTATTTAATCCCTAAAAATTCTAAATAAATTACTATGATGTAGATAATTGTATTATCTTTCTGGAGACTATTCATGTTCGAAGTTTAATGATGTTTATCACTAGATTAAAATTATTATACTTATAAGATTTAAGAAAGTGACATGTTGTCACATTCTTTGGTTTTAATAATAATTAAATTATTTTCATTGAAAAAGTTTAATTAAATGAATCTAATACTATCCTTAGGTGATATGGGTCGACTTTTAGTCATCCAATAGGATTTTGACATTTGTTAGGGTAATTTTAAAATATTATATTTACCCTTAATTACCCGATTTACCTTTAACTATGGTAAATAAAATTTACCGTAGTTATTATTCATAATTCCCAAAAATAAAAAGTAGCTTATTAACATAATTTGGATCCAATGATTCCAAATATGGAATCAATTTTTCCAAATTCAATACACAAAAGTTTCAGAAATTAAATTAAAATTAATCCTGTTGTCGAAAGAAAACGGGTTTTTCTTTAAAACATTGCGAAAGATTGAATTGATTTAACCTACGAATTCAAGGTAAAATCAATGCTAATGACATACATTATATTAAATGGTAAAAATATATTCTATTTATACTTTAAAACCATTCAATATTATAATTTAACCACATAAGATATTACGATGAAAAAAGTTGTTTTTAATTAAAATATAGCGTGTTTTTACTATTCATTAAAATATGAAAGTTATCGGAAAAATATCAAAACTTTATCTAATGTAAATTTTTATATCCTGATTCAAAAGAAGAATTTTATTTTGTCAAATTGAACTTATAAACATGTCAAAAACTATATTTAAAGTGGGTGCACCATCAAAAGGCGGCAAAACTGCATTTTTTGAAAAATACCTATTTTACCCGAAAAATTTATTTTGTTCTTATACCATGTTCTAGAAATGTGTAAGATGAATAATAATGTTATAAAATTCAAAATTTATTTAACACTATTCATAACGGCTAGTTCATAACAATATTATAATAATATATCGTTGTTTAGTAAAACTCAGTATTGCGTACAACACACACTATCGAGGAAGGTCGCGATTGCGTGTAATGCAAGCCAAGTCAGGGTTGCGTGTTGTGCAAGAATCCTTCGTTGTTTCATATAACATAATCCAACCATATTTCATTTATACATTGAATATATATATATATACTCAATGTTGCGTAGAATAACTATTATCAAAATTGTGTGTAACACTATCCAAGAATAGTGTTGCGTATACTGCAAGCTAATACGGTGTTGCGTATAGCGCAAGGTAATCTCGGTGTAGCACAAGACATTAATGAAATTAAACGAATATTTTTCATAAAATCTTGGGGTGTTACATTCTACTCCCCTTAAAATGAATTTCGCCCTCGAAATTCGTTGGGGTTATAAATGGTTTACTACTCGAAAGTTTTTTTAATAGAAACCCACATAGTAAAAAGGAATACCAAAACATGGCTTTAAAAACTAAAGTATGAAATATAACGGTTACCCAAATTAACTCATCACTGGGTTTCCACATAGGAGAACATAGGTGAAAATATGGATATGGAAGAAAAATCTAACCATCAAGTTCTGATGGAGAGTGGTAGAGAACATGGCTATGAAAAAGCCAACAATCACAAAGCTATTGATTTGTGATGATCTAAGGTACCATCTGATTAATCGGATATAAGGAAACTAGGACAACAATTTTGGTTTTCAAGATCATTTCCCTAAAGTTTATGAATTAAAAGAAATACTTGCATGATTTTGGTATAATCTCACTGTTGTTCGTGAATTGAACAATTTCCACTTCATCCCTTAAAGAAATGAAGTTGAATTTGTTATTCGTGATGTGTTAGCAGATCATGTGATAGAATGATGGGTCATTCCATCTCTTTCAAACAAAAGGTTAGCAAAAGTTATAAGTCCATCTTATGGTTAGATTAATCGTATATGGTTCCAAAAATGAACTTATACTTCATATATCATACCGCTTAATAAAATAATACTAGTTTATACTAACCAGGGACTTCCTGTAGGCCAGTGGTAGGCGATAAAGGCCAGTCGCACTTCGGTTGTGGGTTCGATTCCCACAGCCTTGTCCGACGCAATGGGCTGTCGCCCGTCCTGCAGGTTGTCCTTTTTCTAAAACTATATTACTATATCATCCCATCAATAATATCGAAAAAAGGTTATATCCTTAAACAATACTAACTTATGTCCAACATAATCCATTCCAATCTTTAGGCTTATCCAAAATACTTCGGTCCAAGATCATAGTATAGAGAAAATGATCACGTGAATGCCATCATTTATCCCTCATATATCTTGTTCGTCACATTCCAGTCATGTGAATACCATAATCATATAATCTCTTGAAAAATGAATACCCATTGAATCTTAGTAAAAACATGAGTGCTGTCAAAAGTTAACGCATTCCACGTACCAAAAACCCAAAATTCTATATACTCAAACCATGATATAACTATTTCCTTATATCAGTCATGAGCTCATGAATACTATCAAACATTTAATTTTCTCCTTATCCCTTCATTATGCGCATATCATCTACATTCCAAAAATATCTGAATAATCTTTCATGGATACTGGTACCATTAATCATACACTTTCAAAACTCAAGGAAAGACAACAGTGTAACAATCCTTAGATGTCTCTTTATTCCATAGTACCATGAGATTACTTATACAACATTACACATGATAAACATGTAATCATTCCACTACATTCTTAAACCATTGACCGAGCTTCAACAATTATTTCATCTCACATATCATTTGTAGTCTCTTCATCATCATCAACATAAATACTACCCATACGACCATACTGATTCTCTTCATGAGACTTTCCCTTAGGTAATTGGTTTGCATAATGCCTGTACATTCCACATTTAATACATTTATCCATTGTTTATATCGTAGCAATACCATTATCCTCATCCCTGGTGTTAACTGAACCTTTTCCTTTGCACTTACTGGCTTTGTGTCCTTCTTTTCCACACCAAAAGCATCTTCCAGTTCCTTTGAAACAATCTCCCTAATGCCTCTTCCCACATGATTTACATGAGGGAAATTGGACTTTCTTTCCTCTATGATCATCATGAAACTTCATCTTTCTCTTATTAGCCGAGTTAGGAAACTTACCAAATTTTACTTTATTGATCATATTATGAGATTGCTGATTCGGAATAATAATGATGTTTGGAATTCCAAATCCCATTTCATTTGGTTTCTCATGAATAATATCATTCCATTGTCCATCATATCCTCCATTATTGTGAATCATCTTGTTTCCAGCCATTTTCTAAAACCCAAAAAGAATAGTGTTAGAGGCAAAAATCATAATAAAGGGGGAGTAACTTCAATATCTAACATCTTAGGTTAAATTATAAGATCTTTACCATGGTTCTAGGACTATATCCTATACGTATACTTATCCTTAGGGACATCCCTAGACATACCTTAGAAATATCTCTAGGGATCTCACTAAAGTTCTCGCATCCTAGTTTCCAAAGGTTGACTAAACCTTCCCTCTGATACCAACTGTAGAGACCCGAAGCCTGACGTACAAGGACATTACATTACTTTTGCGGAATACTTATTACATAACAAAAACACACACACAAGGACTGTAATAGTTTAGTGTCTTTGGAAACTCGGAACATAATCTTCTAATCATGGTGAAAGATCTTCAACATCTCCCATAAAGATCTTCCCTTTTTTTTCTCACCTAAAACCTTTATTTATATCCTAGGGAAAAGAAAACATAAAAGGGCGAGCTCAAATGCTCAGTAAGTGTAAACAAAAGAAATATCAATCACATCATATTCATAAGAACATAACATTTTGGAAATCTTAACCTGCAAAAGAGAGCATAATTTCATAACATGGGATAAATCATAGTAGTGAAATGAAATCCCAATAATCATAACTTAAAACATGAAACTTTGTGGCATACACAAATAATCATAGATAATCATATCTTATTAGTCAAGACTCATTCCCAAGACTATCTTAGTGGACAAAGTCCATTTCTGAACCGAGTCACCCTCGTTTCAGTCCTGTTTCACTAAACCGGTATAACCTACCATTCCAGCCATGTCTATCTCATGAGATATAAAATCTTTACCCAATGAATTGGAGGGAGATATAGGTCCCACCCATCTCATAATGATACCATTCTTATGTGTGCCACAAAATCATAAATCATACATCATTTCATAACCCATGTAATAAAAATGGGAATATTAAACATCGTGACATCATAAAACAATTCATATAAGATAAAGGAATTCATAAAAATATAATTCCATCACAACATAATCAAATCAATGTAATAATAGGGATAAAAACATAACCCTTTATTATCTTAGATGGAAAATAATTTTGATAAAACACTTGAACTCCATTCTTGAGGAAAATATCCTTTCTGCTTCAAAAACACTTTTCCTTTCTTAACATGTCATACAATTATAAACTAAAAGAAGTTGATTAAAAATAAACTTGAAAACTTGTAAAGGAAGCTTCTTGGAAATAATGTTTTAAAAATCCATTCATACCGTATAATTTAAAAAAACATTCTTCGTACTTTTGTCGGAAAAGTCAAAAAGTACCTCGTACGAAAAACGATAAAAGATTCCTTTCATATCTTTTACTAAAAACTCACCGAAGTGTAAAATTGGATTTAAACAATTGTAGGTGTATGGAAATAATATTACATATTGAGGAAACATGGATGTGGATGATAAAATACACCCCAGTAAATACCAAAGTATAAACAATCTCGGATAAAAAACGAGATTGTGATATTTCCCTTACCTTATGTCCGATATGCTTTGTACGTATCCGAACCTCCTGTATAATGATTTAAATAATGTCATTAACTTATTACAGAATCATATTCATTGTTATTATATCATATATGGTTCACTTATGACTTTATATTACCTGTTCTTTTGTAAATTCCATGTTAAAGAAGCGTTTTGGGTAAAATTGTTTCATTTATCATAGGTGTTTGGACTTGTTGTTCTTGACATTATTATTACTTATATCATTATTTACTTACTTCCAGAATATAAAACATGATTTATATATCATATATATTCAGTATATATATATATATATATATAATAGATAGATAAATGAAATGAAACACACCGTTCATGGAGACGGTAGTCCGTACGTACGCATGAACGCTGTTTTCCTTTCCTTATTGTCTTGAATGGAAGTAAGTAGATGACATACACATATATATATACATAAATACAGTAGATTTAAAATGTCATATATTTCATTATTATTCATTATATATACTTTATAATCATTCATGAATGGTTAATGTGTAGAATGAATCTCATCGCGTCGTGGAGACGGTAGTCCGTACGTACGCACGAGCGATGATATCGTTCTCATGGTTGTGGAATTGTGTTGAAGTGTATGTATACTATTTCAGTATAAATATCACTTTATAATAATAATATATAGTTACTCATTACACCATTATACCCATCCAATTAAGGTGGTGGTGGAAAATAGATTACACCACGGCGTGGAGACGGTATCCCGTACGTACGCACGCGCGGTGATTTCCTTTTTTCCGTAGGATGGATAAAAGGTTAATTAGAGTGGTTTAATATTTATAATAACATATCAGTATATAAGAAATACTGATGTTATTACTTTATCACGAAACAACTAAACAAGAAGAAGTTTAAGAAGAAAGAAATTGAAAAAGATCGGTAATGGATATTACCTCTTTTTGACGCACCTTTACTTAACCTCCACTTAAAGAACTAAGGATGGTTTTGAAGAATACCAAGACCTCTAGGATGATACTAGGGAAGTGGAGAAGAGATTTTGGCAGGGTTTGTCTGAGCTTTAATGCTCAAATTGGTGTGAGGAGGAGAGGGAGGAGGTGCCCTTTTATAAGGGAGGAGAGGGGCACCTTAGGAAAATCTCAAAATATTATTTTATATTAAGGTCAAATTCGGTTTATAATGGTTCCAAAGGGTATTATTTCGAAGATAAAGTGGGGATGGGTAGAAATACTCTCATACAATATGATTTAGACAAGTTTAGGTTATTATTTTAACCTTATCAATTAGATTTAACTCTAAGTTAAATAATTTAACTTTTACCGTGTCTTTTTGTTTTCTTACACTATATGGTTAATAAACTTACCATAACAAGCCAAAAGAACCCCAAATTGTTTATTATTAATATATATATTCTTATCTAAGTCATTTGGACAAACCTTATATTTTTAAGAATTAAATAACAATTAATAATATAATATTTGTTTTAAAAACTAATTTATGTCAATTTTGACACTATTTGGTACATGATTTTTATGAAATTCAAAACAGAATGATAAGTTCAAACCAAGTTACTTATATCAAAAATAACATGTCATATTAACCTATAAAATTAATTTAAGTCATAAAAAATCTCAAATTACATTTATTTGGGCATTTATAACATCAATTATGTCAATATTTCATTAATAAGACAATTACTGCATCATCTTTGTGTCATAATAAATGACAATTATTTAATCCCTAAAAATTCTAAATAAATTCCTATGATGTAGATAATTGTATTAGTTTTCTGGATACTATTCATGTTCTAAGTTTCATGAAGTTTATCACTAGATTAAAATTATTATACTTATAAGATTTAAGAAAGTGACATGTTGTCACATTCTTTGGTTTTAATAATAATTAAATTATTTTCATTGAAAAAGTTTAATTAAATGAATCTAATCCGACCCTTAGGTTATATGGGTCTAATTTTAGTCATCAAATAGGATTTTGAAATTTTTTAGGGTAATTTTAAAATATTATATTTACCCTTAATTACCTGATTTACCTTTAACTATGGTAAATAAAATTTACCGTAGTTACTATTCATAATTCCCAAAAATAAAAAGTAGCTTATTAACATAATTTGGATCCACTGATTCCAAATATAGAATCCATTTTTCCAAATTCAATACACAAAAGTTGTAGAAATTAAATTAAAATTAATCCTGTTGTCGAAAGAAAACGAGTTTTTCTTTAAAACATTGCGAAAGATTGAATTGATTTAACCTACGAATTCAAGGTAAAATCAATGCTAATGACATAAATTATATTAAATGGTAAAAATATATTCTATTTATACTTTAAAACCATTCAATATTATAATTTAACCACATAATATATTACGATGAAAAAAGTTGTTTTTAATTAAAATATAGCGTGTTTTTACTATTCATTAAATATGAAAGTTATCGAAAAAATATAAAAACTTTATCTAATGTAAATTTTTATATCCTGATTCAAAAGAAGAATTTTATTTTGTCAAATTGAACTTATAAACATGTCAAAAACTAGATTTAAAGTGGGTGCGCCATCAAAAGGCGGCAAAACTGCATTTTTTGAAAAATACCTATTTTACCCGAAAAATTTATTTTGTTCTTATACCATGTTCTAGAAATGTGTAAGATGAATAATAATGTTATAAAATTCAAAATTTAGTTAACACTATTCATAACAGCTAGTTCATAACAATATTATAATAATATATCGTTGTTTAGTAAAACCCAGTATTGCGTACAACACACACTATCGAGGAAGGTCGCGATTGCGTGTAATGCAAGCCAAGTCAGGGTTGCGTGTTGCGCAAGAATCCTTCGTTGTTTTGTATAACATAATCAAACCATATTTCATTTATACATTTAATATATATATATACTCAATGTTGCGTAGAATAACTATTATCAAAATTGTGTGTAACACGATCCAAGAATAGTGTTGCGTATACTGCAAGCTAATACGGTGTTGCGTATAGCGCAAGGTAATCTCGGTGTAGCACAAGACATTAATGAAATTAAAAGAATATTTTTCATAAAATCTCGGGGTGTTACAATGATTCTATCCTTTGTCTCAATTATTTGACCTAGATATTCTTGTTTATAAGGCAACAATATCCATACTTGAGACGATGATTCAAAAGGAGATTCATCTTCCTCCTTGCATTTGTAAAGAATTTGAGGATGCTTCAGGATGTGAAGAGTGATCTCCCTTTCCTGGTATTTGATATTGTCTTTGTATAAATATAGCCAATCCATGCCCAAGATAGTGTCAAACTCCACTAAAGGAAGTATGATGAGATTTTATGGGAGGTTCAATCCACAAACATTTACCGGGGAGGAGTTATGAACCATGGACGCAACGATTTCCCCATTTGCTGTTCTCAGAGATAACTTTTCCTCCAAATTTTGAGGGGTGTTTGAATTGTTCTACTAAATTTGTAGGATATCAAAGAATGCGTATAACCAGGATCAAATAGTATGTTTGATATTCTTGAATGAATAAATAATGTACTTGTAACCACATCGTTGTTCGGATCCACTTCAGCAGTAGAGATAGCATAAGCCCTTCCTTGTTGCCTTAGAGGTTGTTGTTGGTTGCCTCTGACAACCCTCGTCTTAGGGAAATTTTTTACATAATGCCCAAGATCCCTGTAGTTGTAACACTACATTGCCGGCTGAGTGTTGATCTGAACCTTCCTTTCTTCTTCAATATTATTGGGATTTGTTATATCCCTTCTGTAGTTCTTGTCTAGATGACCAAACTTTCCACATTTGAAGCAATTCCTGGTTCCCTTGAGACAGTTACCAGGATGTTTCTTCCCACAATTTTTGCAAGGGGAAAATTCAGGCTTCTTTCCATCATGGGATTTTTTTGATGGACCACCCATGCTGTTCTCTATTTTCCGCTTCTTGTCACTGGGCCCACGAGACCACTGAGAGTGTCCAATATCCATTTCAACCTTGAGGGCACAACGGACAATATCCTCATAACTATCGAAGTCTCGAATTGCCAACACTTTTTATAGACTCGGCTTTAGTCCGCTAAAGAAGCGATCCACCTTGCTTTCGGTGTTCATGACAAAGCCAGAGGTGTACCTTGAAAACCTTGTAAAGTTTTCTTTATACACCCCGATAGACTCATCTTCCTTCTGCTTGAGTCCTAGGAACTCTATTTCCATCTTGATACGAAGGGTTAGAGGAAAATATTTGTTGAAAAACATCCTCTTGAATTTCTCCCAATTCATGGAATCAATTTCCTCTTGGGACTTTGTATTCTTGATCAGTGTCCACCACTGATCAACTTCCCCATAAAAACGATAGACCACCAGTATAAATTTTTCCTCTTCGGAGCATTGGAGGATGGAGAATATCTTTTCAATGGAGTTAATCCATTGTTCCATGAGGAGGGGATCAGAAGATCCACTAAACATGGGAGGCCTTTGCCGCATGAAGGATTCTACAGCAAATTGCTATTTCCGAGGAGGAGGAAGGCGTTCCGCCTGATTCAAGTTATTATTCATAACTCGAGCCATCTGTGCAAGTACTATCATGAAGTTTTGAGCACCTGATCCCATCATATCAGGCATATCATTAGGTCAATCTTCACATTTCCTATCACATTCTTTGTTGGAACGTGTTCTTCTATTCCCTGCCATTAACTAAAAAAAAGGGCGTATAATTAGAGCTTTTGAATACTTAGCAAAAAAAGGAAACATTGAACATAAAAGTATAAACTTATAAAGAAAAAGTATATACTATCTTGTGATTTCTTAGGTTTAAATCTATGTTATCCTCAATATATTTCTTAACTTATATTCTTATGGGCTTTTTTCCCTCAATAACAGTTTGTACTAAGCTCGTGAATCTACCAAAGCATATCTCTCAGGAGTGTCATAACCAAGAGTGCAGCAATGCCCGTTTTCGTGCACCAGTTCCCATTCGAGTCTAGCTCAAAGCGGTGTTTTCAGGTTTTACCCCTAGGATATATCTATGCCAGAGCCGCCTCTACCTGCTTGTATCCAGACAGGGATGAATTTTCTTGATAAACCAATTACTCAATACTAACCAAAACATAGGGATGTTCTTATTAGTATTATCTCTAAGGCCTCCCTAGGGTTTTCTAATCCTAATCCCAAAAATAACTAAACCTGTCCTCTGATACCAACTACGACAATCGTGCTTTTTATTACACACTTAAACATGATTTATTACATAAAATTCACTTTATACAACATATAAGATCAAGAGGTATAGTGTATTTGGGGATTAGGATCATTACATAACAACTTAGAACATAAAACATGCAACATATTTAATGAAAACTTCCTTTACATGACCACTACATTCCCTCATACTTAGCATTGCATGGGATAACATGAGGATATTCATAAGAAAAGGGTGAGATATAAACCTAGTAAGGGAATAAACATGGAATAAAATGAGGATTACAATACATGTTAGACAATAGGAATATCAATAGAGCACAAGAGAAGTATAAACATAAAGGCATGATAAAGCATGATAATCATAACATGGAAATGTGGCAACAACACTTAACATGGAATTAGCATGAGCCAAGGCTCATTACACATTGAGCGTGGGTAAACCCTCATTGCACATGAAGCACGAGTAAAACCTCATTGAACTTGTATTATCATGACTAAATACCCATTAAACATAACGTATCATGATACTATACTTTACCCAATGCATTGGAGCGCTATCAGAGCGCACCCTTCTTAAACATTTCATTTCATGAATAAGTGTGCCACATGGATCATACAACATTAAATCATTCAACATAATAATTTATTCCACGATAAAGTAATGTGTAATACATACATGAAACTATTTAAACAATAAGTAAATTTGGATAAAGGTGAATACCCTTGATAGAGAAATGGGCATGGTATTCACTACACAATGACTTTGGCTTGGAAAAACGCGGTACAATTTCGGCAGCATAACGGCGTGACATAAGAACTCATAAAAATGGTTAATGAGAGATAAAGGGGTGTATCATAATATTTACATGTCATGGGAAGTAAGGGGGTCATTTATATACATGTCCCAAAAAATGTAATGGAATTTAGATTCATGATACAAAATAATTGCTTGAATGTAGATGATGAGAGAGAAATTCCTTTCGGAATTTCGGCATAGTAACAGGTGTGAATGGGAGGCAATTAATGAGAGAGAAAGGGGTATCCCATCATTCAAACATAAAGAGGGTAGTATGGGGGAGGTGAGAAACCATACCCCAACATTTATAATTGAAATTAAAAGGTCATAACAACTTAATGAATATTGGACAAAAATGAGAAAGGAAAAAAACCCTTACTTGGAAGTGTGCTTCCAAAGGCTTGAGAGAGGCTTGAGAGAGGCTTCTTGGGAGCTTGGGGAACCTTAGGATGATTCTAGATAGAGGAGGGAATATGTTGGAAAAACTCCAAAGTCTTTTAGTGAGGAGGGATTGGGATCTTTGGTTGGTTTATATAGGAAAGGTGAGGGAATTCTTTATTATTTAGGTTTGGGACACCTCACATTAAACTAATCCAAACCACAAACCAACCCATGGTTTTTACTGATAGTTTTTGGAAAAGGGAGGTGGAGAACAATATTTTATAAGTCTAAAGTCCTAACTTCTTAAAATAATGGGGTTGCTTATGTGGAGGTGAGTCACACTCCCAAGGAAAATAATTTAAAAAGACAAGATGTTTAATAAGTCTTGAAGGGTCCATTAATGCTTTGTAAAATAAGTCAAACAAACCCAAAATCACATTATTTTAACGGTAAAACATATATTGGCCTAACATAAAGCTTATAGTATTTTATTACATCTCTATTGGGTCATTATGATGTCATAAAACACATTATATATTTAAACGGTATTTAATTTTTACTCAAAAATTTGACTGTCTCAGAAAATTATGAAAAATTCACCATTGGATAATTTGGACATCCTGATTCCAGAAATAAAATTTATTTTTTCTAAATAATTTTATAAATATGTTAATTTTCACTTTTAAAATAAAAACCGACATTTATCGAAAATTCATAGGTTTTGACAAAAATGGCTTTCGAACCTTAATAAAAATTACAATTGCATTCATAAAATTATACGATCATTTATATTTAATAAAAATTAATTTAATAATAATAATAATATTTTATTAAAATATTATTTAATTCAAAAATCCATTAATTCCTCAAAATAGATTTCTTAGTTGAATATTAACCAAAAACACTATTTGTTATTTAAAAACTATTTACAAAGTAATAATAATAACAAGAAAGTATATTCATTTTTATATAAAAAAACAATGTACATAACCATAATACTAGGGATTTGTTACATAACCTCTTAAAACAGCCGCATAAGACCTAAGGGTAAGGTGTGCGATGGTGACAGACTCATGGGGTGGCTCGGATAACATTGCACGTGTGGTGATCTCTATCAACTTCCACTTCACCCATAGATGGTTACATTCGAGATTAACCTGTTGAAACTCAGCTTGGGCTTGGTGAAGAGTGAAGCCCAATGACACCACCTATTTTCCAAGCTCCAAAAAATGGGCTTCGTATGGAGCAATTCTACTGGATGAGGTCATCACTTCCTTTATCTGAGTAAATTAGATTGTTAAAGCCCTATATTTATAGTAATCATTTGATCACCGTTCAACGACTATATTAACAACTGTCATAATTCTTAATGGTATTTTAAAATCAAAAAACATAAAACAAAAGAAGTGCATATGTTGTATGACCATTTCACATATTAAGGCATTTAATTAGATCAAGAGGGGTTTTCATTAACCAAAGTTTGGGTCGTTACAATCTTCCACCCTTAAGAAATTTTTCCCTTGAAATTTCATTTTACATTCTAGGACAAAAACAGATGTGGATACTTTTCCTTCATTTCTTCCTCCAATTCCCATGTTGCCTCTTCGTACTTATGGTTTTGCCATAGTACCTTGACCAGATGAGTGGTCTTGTTGCGTTGAACTTTGTCTCTACGATCCAAGATCTTCACTGGCTGCTCCTTATAGAAAAGATCATCCTCCAACTGTACCACCTCGGAAGAGAGTACATGTGAATGTTCTGGTATGTACTTCCTTAAGAGGGATACATGAAAGACATCATGTACTTCCGACATGGTAGGTGGAAGTGCCAGTCGATAGGCCACAACTCCAACTTGATCAAGGATATCGAAGGGGCCGATGTACCTAGGACTTAACTTCCCTTTCTTTCCAAACCATATGAACTTCTTCCATGGAGATATGCGTAGAAATACCATGTCTACAACTTTAAACTCAAGGTCTCGTCGATGGTTATCTGCTTAACTCTTCTATTGACTATAGTCTCCCTTGATATGCTGCTGAATGGTTTTCACCTTCTCCACCATTTCATCGACTATTTTTAGTCCTAGCAGCTTACGCTCACTGACTTCATCCCAAAATTCCAGGGTTCTGCATCTCTTCCCATACAAGGCTTCATAAGGTGCCATTTGGATGCTCGAGTGTAAGCTGTTATTATAAGAGAACTCAATCAAAGGAAGATGTTGATCCCATACTCCTTTAAAGTCCACTGAGTATTCTCTCAACATGTCCTCAAGTGTTTGGATAGTCCGCTCGAATTGACCATCAGTTTGAGGATGATAGGCCGTACTGAAGTTCAGTTCAGTACCCAGAGAATGTTGAAGACTCTTCCAAAACTTAGAGGTGAATCTTGGATCTCAATCGGACACAATAGATAGTGGTACTCCATGCAACCTTAACACTTCCCTGATATATATATGTGCCAATTGATCCAATGAGAAATCCCCCCGAATAGCAATGAAGTGTGAAATGTTTGTAAGACAATCCAAAACAACCCAGATTGCATTGTTGGCTTTGGATGTCTTCGGAAGTCCAGTGACAGAGTCCAGGGTGATGTTCTCCCATTTTCATTATGGTATGGGAAATGGTTGCATCATCCCCTTAGACTTCTGCCTCTCTGCCTTCACTTCCTGATAGACCAGACACTTTGATGTATATTCGACAATCTCCCTTTTCATATTGTCCCACCAAAAGTTTTCTCGGAGATCTCGATACATCTTTGTGATCCCTGGGTCGATAGAGAAGGTCGATCTATGTGCATTATTCAATAGCTCCTTATTTATCTTTGGATCAGATGGTACACATAATCGCATCCCAAATCTTACAACTCCTTCCTCATCAACTTTGAAATCAAAGGATTTCCCATTTCTAACAGCTCCCACCCTTTTTTGAATTTCCACATCTTTTCTTTGAGCATCCTTTATTCTCTCCAAGAGGGATGGTTGAGCAATTATTTGAGAAAGGATTGATGATGTTCCTCCATTAATGATTCCCATGTCCATCCTTTTCAAATCTAAGAAGATCGGATCCTTTTCAATTATCATCATTGATAAACATGTATAATATTTTCTACTTAGAGCATCTGCCACCTTGTTTGCCTTACCGGGATGGTAGTGGATTGAGCAGTTATAATTCTTGATGATCTCTATCCATATTTGCCGGTGCATATTAAGCTCTTTTTGTGTGAATGTATATTTGAGACTCTTGTGGTCAGTATATATCTCATATTTCTCCCCATAGAGATAATGCCACCAGATTTTCAAGGCAAAGATCACAACCACCAACTACAGATCATGCGTTGGATAGTTTTGCTCATGGATTTTCAACTTACTTGAGGCATAGGATATCACTTTATCATTTTTCATCAACACACAACCTAATCCCTTCTTAGAAGCATCATTATACACCACAAAGAGTTCTCTACTTGTAGGGAGTGTGAGTACTGGAGCAGTGATAAGCCTCTCTTTCAACTCCTTGAAACAATCTTCAAATTCCTGTGTCTAGACAAACATTACTCCCTTCTATGTCAGCATGGTCATTGGGTTTGAGAATCAGGAAAAGTTCTTCAAAAAACGTCGATCATACCCAGCTAGACCCAAAAAGATGCGGATATCCGTTACAGAAGTTGGCCTGGGACACTCTTCAATTGCCTTTGACTTGGTAGAGTCCACAAATATCCCTTTATTGGTGATAACATACCCCATGAATGATACTTCCTCCATCTATAACTCACATTTACTATACTTTTCATACAACTTATCCCTTCACAAAGTCTTTAACACAGTTTCCAAATACTCCTCATGTTCCTCCTTTCTCTAGGAGTATATCAAAATATCATCAATAAAGACTACCAAAAATTTGTTGAGGTACTCTCTAAAGACTCTATTAATTAAATTCATGAAAATTTCTGGAGCATTAGTGAGTCCGAAGGGCATGACTATGAACTCATGGTGTCCATACCTCATTCAAAAGGCAGTCTTGGGAATATCTTCCTTCCTCACCTTTAATTAGTTATATCCCAACTGAAGGTCTACCTTCGAGAAATAACTGGCCCCACGAAGCTGATCGAACAAGTCATATATCCGTGGTAGGGGATACTTGTTCCTTATTGTTATTTTATTGAGCTCACGATAATGAATGCAGAGGCGCATTGATCCATCCTTCTTCTTGATGAAGAGGACCGGCGCACCCCACAGTGAAGCACTCAGGAATATAAAACCCTTCTCCATATTCTCCTGTAACTGCTTCTTCAACTCTTCCAGCTCTACAGTGTACATTCTGTAAGGTTTATTTGAGATTGGTAGAGATCCAGTGATAAGTTCAATTGAGAACTCAACCTCTTGGTCCAGAGTAATACCGGGAAACTCTTCAGGGAATACATCAGTGTAATCCCTCACAATGGGAATGTCTTCAAGAATGATTCTCTCCTTTGTCTCAATTATTTGACTTAGATATGCTTGCCCATAAGGCAACAATATCCATACTTGAGATGATGATTCGAAAGGAGATTAATCTTACTCCTTGCATTTGTAAAGAATTTGAGGATGCTTCGGGATGTGAAGAGTGGTCTCCCATTCCCAACAATTGATATTGGATTTGTATAAAGATAGACAATCCATGCCCAAGATAGCATCAAACTCCACTAAAAGAAGTATGAGGAGATTTTATATGAGGTTCAGTCCACAAACATTAACTGGGGAGGAGTTATGAACCATGGACGCGACGATTTCCCCATTCACTGTTCTCACAGATAACTTTTCCCCCAAATTTTGAGGGGGTGTTTGAATTGTTCTACTAAATTTGTAGGACATGAAAGAATGCATAGAACCAGAATCAAATAGTACGTTCACTATTCTTGAATAAATAACTAGCGTACCTATCACCACATCGTTGTATGGCTCCACTTCAGCGGTAGCATAAGCCCTTCCTTGTTGCCTCAGAGGTTGTTCTTGGTTGACTCCAATAACCCTCGGCTTAGGGAAATTGTTTGCATAATGCCCAATCTCCCTGCAGTTGTAACACTGCACTGTCGACTAAGTGTTGATCTGAACCTTCCTTTCTTCTTCAACATTATCAGGATTTGTCATATCCCTTCGGTAGTTCTTGTCCAGATGACCAAACTTTCCGCATTTGAAGCAATTCCTGGTTCCCTTGAGACAGTTACCAGGATGTTTCTTCCCACAATTTTTGCAAGGGTAAAAGTCAGTCTTCTTTCCATCATGGGATTTTTTTGATGGACCACCCATGTTATTCTCTATTTTAAACTTCTTTTCATTGTGCCCATGAGACCACTGAGAGTCTCCAATCTCCATTTCAACCTTGAGGGCACAACGAACAATATCCTCATAACTGTCGAAGTCTCGAATTGCCAATGATTTTTGTAGACTCAGCTTTAGTCGGCTAAAGAAGCGATCCACCTTGCTTTCAGTGTTCATGACAAAGCCATAGGAATACCTTGCAAGACTTGTAAAGTTTTATTCATATGCCCCGATGGACTCATCTTACTTCTGCTTGAGTCCGAGGAACTCTTTTTCCATCTTGAGACGGAGGGTTCGAGGAAAATATTTGTTGAAAAATATCCTCTTGAATTCCTCCCAATTCATGGAATCAATTTCCTCTTGGGACTTTGTATTCTTGATTAGTATCCACCACTGATCAGCTTCCCCATCAAAACGATAGACCGCCAGTATAACTTTTTCATATTCGGAGCACTGGAGGATGGAGAATATCTTTTCAATGGAGTTAATCCATTGTTTTGTGAGGAGGGGATCAGAAGATCTGCTAAACATGGGAGGCCTTTTCCGCATGAAGGATTCTACGAAAACTTGCTCTTTCCGAAAAGGAGGAAGGTGTTCTTCCTGATTCAACTTATTATTCATAACTCGATCCATACGAGCAAGTATTGTCATGATGTTTTGAGCACCTTCTCCCGTCATATCAGTTATATCATTAGGGCAATCTTCACATTACCTATCACATTGGTTGTTGGAATGTGTTCTTTTATTTCCCGCCATTAACTAAGAAAAAGGGCGTATAATTAGAGGTCTTGAATACTTAGCAAAAAAAAGGAAAAGTTGAACATACAAGTATAAACTTATAAAGAATAAGTATATCCTATCTTGTGATTTTTTAGGTTTAAATCTATGTTATTATCAATCTATTTATTAACTTATATTCTTATGGGATTTTTTCCCTCAATAACAGTTTGTACTCAGCTTTTGAATCTACCAAAGCATATGCCCCGGGAGTGTTGTAACCAAGAGTGTGTCAAGACCCACTGTCGTGCACCAATTCCCATTTGAGTCTAGCTCAAAGTGGTGTTTTCGGGTTTTACCCCTAGGATATATCTGTGCGAGAGCCGCTTCTAACTACTCTTTTCCAAAAAAGGATGTATTTTCTTGATAAACCACTTACTCAATACTTACCAAAACATAGGGATGTTCTTATTAGTCTTGTCTATAAGTATTACCTAGGATTTTCTAATCCTAATCCCAAAAATAACTAAACCTATCCTCTGATACCAACTATAACAACCATGCTTTTTATTACACACTTAAACATGATTTATGGAATAAACTTCACTTGATAAAACATAGAAGATCGATAGGTCTAGTGTATTTGGGGATTAGGTTCATTACATAATAACTTAGAACATAAAACATGAAACATCTTTATTGAAAACTTCCTTTACATGACCACTACATTCCCTCGTACTTAGCATTGCATGGGATAACCTAAGGACATTCATAAGAAAAGGGTGAGCTATAAAGCCCAGTAAGGGAATAAACATGGAATAACATGAGGATTACAATACATTTTAGACAATAGGAATATCAATATAGCATAAGAGAATTATAAACAAGGCATGATAAATCATGATAATCATAACATGGAAATGTGACAATAACACTTAACATGGAATTAGCATGAGCCTAGGATCATTGCACATGGAGCATGAGTAAACCCTCATTACACATGAATCACGAGTAAAACCTCGTTTCACTTGTATTAGAATGAGTAAACACCCATTACATATAACGTATCATAATACTATACTTTACCCAATGCATTGGAGTGCTATCAGGGCGCACCCTTATTAAACATTTCATTTCATGAATAAGTGTGCCACATGGATCATACAACATTGAATCATTCAACATAATAATTTATTCCACGATAAAGGAATGTGAAATACATACATGAAACTCTTTAAATAATAAGTAAATGTTCATAAAGGTGAATACCCTTGATAGAGAAATGAGCATGGTATTCACTACACAATGACTTTGGCTTGGAAAAACGCGATGCAATTTCGGCAGTATAATGGCGTGACATAAGAACTCATAAAAATGGTTGATGGGAGAGAAAGGGGTGTCTGATCATATTTACATGACATGGGAAATAAGGGGTTAATTTAGATACATGTCCCAACAAATTTAATTGAATTTAGATTCATGATACAAAATAATTTCTTGAATGTAAATGAGGAGAGAGAAATTCCTTTCGGAATTTCGGCATAGTAACGGGTGTACATGGGAGTCATTTAATGAGAGAGAAATGGGTCTACCATCATTAAAACATAAATAGGGCAGTATGTTGGATTTGAGAAACCATACGCTAACATTTATAATTGAAATTAAAAGGGCATAATAACTTATAGAATATTGGACAAAAATGAGAAAGAAAGAAAAACCCTTACTTGGAAGTGTGCTTCCAAAGGCTTGAGAGAGGATTCTTGGAAGCTTGGGGCACCTTGGGAGGATTCTAGAGAGATGAGGGAAGAGTTTGGACGAACTACAAAGGCTTTTAGTGAGGAGGAAGTGTGATCTTCAGTGGGTTTATATTGGAAAGGTGAGGGAATTATTTATTATTTAGGTTTGGGACACCTCACATTAAACTAATCCAAACCACAAACCAGCCCATGGTTTTGCCCATAGTTTTTGGAAAAGGGAAGTGGAAAACAATATTTTATAAGGTCAAATTCAGAACTTATTAAAATAATGGGGTTGCTTATGTGGAGGTGAGTCACATTCTCAAGGAAAACAATTTAAAAAGACAAGATGTTTAATAAGTCTTGAAGGGTCCATTAATGCTTTGTAAAATAAGTCAAACAAACCCAAAATCACATTATTTTAATGGTAAAACATATATTTGCCTAAAATAAAGCTTATAGTATTTTATTACATCACTATTGGGTCATTATGATGTCATAAAACACATTATATATTTAAACGATATTTAATTTTTACCCAAAAATTTGACTGACTCAGAAAATTATGAAAAATTCACCGTTGGATAATTTCGACATCCTGATGCTAGAAATAATATTTATTTTATCTGAATAATTTTCTAAATATGTTAATTTTCACTTTTAAAATAAAAACCTACATTTATCGAAAATTCCCAGGTTTTGACAAAAATGGCTTTCGAACCTTAATAAAAATTATAATTACATTCATAAAATTAAATGATCATTTATATTTAATAAAAATTAATTTAATAATAATAATAATAATATTTTATTAAAATGTTATTTAATTCAAAAATCCATCAATTCATCAAAATAGATTTCTTAGTTGAATATTAACAAAAAACACTATTTGTGCTTTAAAAACTATTTACAAAGTAACAATAATAACAAGAAAGTATATTCATTATTATATAAAAAAATAATGTACATAACCATAGTACTAGGGACTTGTTACATAACCCTTTAAAACGGCCGCATAAGACCTAAGGGTAAGGTGTGTGATGGTGACAGACTCTTGGGGTGGCTCGAATAACATTACACACGTGGTGATCTCTATCAACTTCCACTTCTCCCATAGACGGTTTCGTTCGAGCTTAACCTATTGAAGCTCGGCTTGGGATTGGTCAAGAGAGAATCCCAATGACGCCACCTATTTTCCAAGCTCCGACAAATGGGCTTCATATGGATCAATTCTACTGGATGAGGCCATCGCTTCCTTTGTCTGAGTAAATTAGATTGTTAAAGCCCTATATTTATACTAATCCCGTGATCACCGTTCAACGACTATATTAGAAACAGTCACAATTCTTAATGGTATGCTAAAATACAAAAACATAAAACAAAAGAAGTTTATATTTTTTATGATCATTTCACATATTAAGGCATTTAATTAGATCAAGAGGGATTTTCATTAACCAAAGTTTGGGTCGTTACAATCTTCCCCCCTTAAGAAATTTCGCCCTCAAAATTTCATTTTACATTCTAGGAAAAAAAAGATGTGGGTACTTTTCCGTAATTGCTTCCTCCAATTCCCATGTTGCCTCTTCATACTTATGGTTTCGCCATAGTACCTTGACCAGATGAGTAGTCTTGTTGCGTAGAACTTTGTCTCTACGATCCAAGATCTTCACTGGCTACTCCTCATAGGAAAGATCATCCTCCAACTGTACCACCTCGAAAGAGAGTACATGTGAAGGGTTTGGTATGTACTTCCTTAAGAGGGATACATGAAAGACATCATGTACTTTCGACATGGTAGGTGGAAGTGCCAGTCGATAGGCCACAACTCCGACTCGATCAAGGATCTCGAAGGGGCCGATGTACCTAGGAATTAACTTTCATTTCCTTACAAACCTTATAACCTTATTCCACATAGATATGCATATAAATACCATATCTCCAACTTTAAACTCAAGGTCTCATCGATGGTTATCTACATAACTCTTCTGTCGACTCTGGGCTGCCTTGATATGCTGCTGAATGGTTTTCACATTCTCCACCATTTCATCAACTATTTCTGGTCCTTGCAGCTTACGCTCACTGACTTCATCCCAAAATGCCGATGTTATGCACCTCTACCCATATAGGGCTTCATAAGGTGTCATTTGGATGCTCGGGTGGAAACTGTTATTATAAGATAACTCAACCAGAGGAAGATGTTGATCCCATCCTCCTTTAAAGTCCAATGAGCATGCTCTCAACATTTCCTCAAGTGTTTAGATAGTTCGCTCGGATTGGCCATCAGTTTGAGGATGATAGGCCGTAATGAAGTTTAGTTCAGTACTCAGATAATATTGAAGACTCTTCCAAAATTTAGAGGTGAATCTTGGATCTCGATCGGACACAATAGATAGTGGTACTCTATAAAGCCTTACCACTTACTTGATATATATCTGTGCCAGTTGATCTAATGAGAAATCCCCCCGAATAGCAATGAAGTGTGCACCCTTTGTAAGATGATCCAAAAAAACCCAGATTGTATTGTTGCCTTTGGATGTATTCAGAAGTCCAGTGACAAATTCCATGGTGATTTTCTCCCATTTCCATTCTGGTATGGGAAATGGTTGCTTCATCCCCTTATACTTTTGCCTCTCTGCCTTCATTTGCTGACAGACCAGACACTTTGATGTATATTCAACAATCTCCCTTTTCATATTGTCCCACCAAAAGTTTTCTTGGAGATCTCGATACATCTTTGTACTCCCTGGGTGGATAGAGAAGGTCGAGCTATGCACATTATTCAATAGCTTCTTCTTTATCTCTAGATCAGATGGTACACATAATCACATCCCAAATCTTACAACTCATTCCTCATAAACTTTGAAATCAAAGGATTTACCATTTCTAACAGCTCCCACCCTTTTCTGAATTTCCACATCTTTTCTTTGAGCATCCTTTATTCTCTCCAAGAGGGATGGTTGAGCAATCATTTGAGAAAGGATTGATGATGTTACTCCCTTAATGATTCCCATGTACATCCTTTGAAAATCTAAGAAGATCAGATCCTTTTCAATTCTCATCATTGATAAACATGTAGAATCCTTTCTACTTCGAGCATCTGCTACCTTGTTTGCCTTATTGGGATGGTAGTGGATTGAGTAGTCATAATCCTTAATGAGCTTTATCCATCTTCGTTGGTGCATATTAATCACTTTATGTGTGAATATATATTTTAGACTCTTGTGGTTAGTATATATCTCACATTTCTCCCCATAGAGATAATGTCGCCAGATTTTCAAGGCAAAGATCACAGCCACCAACTCCAGATCATGCATTGGATAGTTTTGCTTAGGGATTTTCAACTGCCTTGAGGCATAGGCTATCAATTTATCATTTTTCATCAACACACAACCTAATAACTTCTTAGAAGCATCACTATACACCACAAAGAGTTCTCCACTTGTAAAGAGTGTGAGTACTGGCGTAGTGATAAGCCTCTCTTTCAACTCATTAAAACAATCTTCACATTTCTATGTCTAGAAAAACTTTATTCTCTTTCGTGTCAGCATGGTCATTGGGTTTTAAAATTGGGAAAATTTCTTCACAAATCGTCGATAATACCCATCTAGACCCAAAAAGATGCGGATATCCGTTACAGAAGTTGGCCTGGGCCACTCTTCAATTGCCTTCGTCTTGGTAGGGTCCAAAGATATCCCTTTTTTGGTGATAACATTCCCAAATAATGATACTTCCTCCATCCAGAACTCACATTTACTGTACTTTTCATACAACTTCTCCCTTCACAAAGTCTTTAACACAGTTTCCAATTGCTCCTCATGTTCCTCTTTGCTCTTTGAGTATATCAAAATATCATCAATAAAGAATAACACAAATTTGTCGAGGTAATATCTAAAGATTATATTCATTAAATACATAAAAATTTCTAGAGCATTAGTGAGTCCGAAGGGCATCACTATGAACTCATAGTGTCCATACCTCGTTCGAAAGGCAGTCTTGGAAATATCTTCCTTCCTCACCTTTAATTGGTGATATCCCGACCGAAGGTCTACCTTAGAGAAAAAATAATTGGCCCCATGAAGCTGATCGAACAAGTCATCTATCCATGGTAGGGGATACTTGTTCCTTACCGTGATTTTATTGAGCTCATGATAATCAATGCAGAGGCACATTGATCCATCCTTCTTCTTGACGAAGTGGACTAGAGCGCCCCACGGTGAAGCACTTGGGCATATAAAACCTTTCTCTATATTCTACTGTAACTGCTTCTTCAACTCTTCCAGCTCTATGGTGGCCATTCTGTAAGGTGTATTTGAGATTGGTAGAGATCCATGGATAAGTTCAATTGAGAACTCAACCTCTCGGTTCAGAGGAATATCAGGAAACTCTTCAGGGAATACGTCAGTGTAATCACTCACGATGAGCATGTCTTCAAGCATGATTCTCTCCTTTGTCTCAATTATTTGACCTAGATATTCTTGCTCATAAGTCAAAAATATTCATACTTGAGACGATGATTCGAAAGGAGATTCATCTTCCTCCTTGCATTTGTAAAGAATTAGAGGATGCTTCGGGATGTGAAGAGTGATCTCCCTTTCCCGGTAGTTGATATTGGATTTTTATAAAGATATCCAATACATGACCAAGATAGAGTCAAAGTCCACTAAAGGAAGTATGATGAGATTTGTTTAGAGGTTTAATCCACAAACATTAACCAGGGAGGAGTTATGAACCATGGACGCAACGATTTCCCCATTCGCTGTTCTCACAGATAACTTTTCCTCCAAATTTTGAGGGGGTGCTTGAATTATTCTGCTAAATTTGTAGGATATGAAAGATTGAGTAGAACCAGAATCAAATAGTATGTTCACTATTCTTGAATGAATAACTAGCGTACCTGTCACCACATCATTGTTCGGCTCCACCTCAGTGGTAGTGATAACATAAGCCCTTCCTTTTTACCTCAGAGGTTGTTGTTGGTTGCCTCCAACAACCCTCAGATTAGGGAAATTGTTTGAATAATTCCCAAGCTCCCTGTAGTTGTAACACTGCACTTCCGGCTGAGTGTTGATGTGAACCTTCCTTTCTTCTTTAACATTATCGGGATTTCTCATATCCCTTTGGCAGTTCTTGTCCAGATGACCAAACTTTCCGCATTTGAAGCAATTCCTGGTTCCCTTGAGACAGTTACCAGGATGTTTCTTCCCACAATTTTTGCAAGGGGAAAAGTCAGGATTCTTTCCATCATGGGATTTGTTTGATGAACCACCCATGTTCTCTATTTTCCACTTCTTTTCACTGGGCCCATGAGACCACTGAGAGTCTCCAATCTTCATTTCAACCTTCATGGCACAACGAACAATATCATCATAACTGTCAAAGTCTCTAATTTCCAACACTTTTTTTAGACTCGGCTTTAGTCCGCTAAATAAGTGATCCACCTTGATTTCGGTGTTCATGAAAAAGCCAGAGGCATACCTTGCAAGCCTTGTAAAGTTTTATTCATACGCCCCGATGGACTCATCTTCCTTCTGCTTGAGTCTGAGGAACTCTCTTTCCATCTTGAGATGGAGGGTTCGAGGAAAATATTTGTTGAATAACATCCTCTTGAATTCCTCCAAATTCATGGAATCAATTTCCTCTTGGGACTTTGCATTATTGATTAGTGTCCGCCACTAATCAGATTCCCTATAAAAACGATAGACCACCAGTATAACTTTTTCCTATTTGGAGCACTAGAGGACGAAAAATATCTTTTCAATGGAGTTAATCCATTGTTCCGTGAGGAGGGGATTAGAAGATCTGCTAAACATGGGATGCCTTTGCCGCATGAAGGATTCTACGACAACTTTCACTTTTCGAGGAGGAGGAAGGAATTCCGCCTGATTCAAGTTATTATTCATAACTCGAGCCATCTGAGCAAGTACTTTCATGAAGTTTTGAGCACCTGCTCCCATCATATCAGACATATCATTAGGGTAATCTTCACATTGCCTATCACATTGGTTGTTGGAACATTTTCTTCTATTTCCTGCCATTAACTAAGAAAAATGGAATATAATTAGAGGTCTTGAATACTTAGAAAAAAGGAAACTTTTAAAATAAAAGTATAAACTTATAAAGAAGAATTATATCCTATCTTGTGATTTCTTAGGTTTAAATCTATGTTATCCTCAATCTATTTCTTAACTTAGATTCTTATGGGATTTTTTCCCTCAATAATAGTTTTTATTAAGCTTGTGAATCTACCAAAGCATATCCCCTAGGAGTGTCATAACCAAGAGTGCAACAAGGCCCGTTTTTGTTCACCAGTTCCCGTTTGAGTCTAGCTCAAAGCGGTGTTTTCGGGTTTTACCCCTAGGATACATCTATGCCAGAGCCGCCTGTACCTGCTCCTATCCAGACAGGGATGTATTTTCTTGATAAAACACTTACTCAATACTCACCAAAAAATAGGTATGTTCTTATTAGTCTTGTCTCTAAGGCTTCCCTAGGGTTCACTACTACAAAAACGGGCAAGGGATGCGCTACACTTTTATCATCGCTAAAAAAAAGCGCTGATAAATGGGACCCCTTTATCAACGCTTCTTTTAGTAGTGCTGATAAAGGGGGGATTTATCAGCGCTTTTCCCAAGCACTGATAAATTTTATGTTTCAAAAAAAAATCATGAAAAATAATATTTTGTTATATAATTATATTTATATTGATATAAATACAATATATATTTTTTAAATATGTTATAGATACTTCTAAATAGATTATTACATTTAATATATAAGAAATTTAGTGAAAATGGCTTCAAAATATTTTAAAAAAATATTATTAATTAATAATTTTCTAATTATTATCGATTAAAAATCATTTAATAACAATTTGAGGACACAAAAAATAAAAACAATTAATAAAAGATCTAAAATATGTTGAAAATGTAACTCAAACTTCAAACGGCCATAACTTTTGATCCGGGTGTCCGTTTGAGCTCTACAGTATATCAAATAGAAGCCTGCGACGAGCTCTACGCGCTAATAACTAAGGCAAAGCCTCTGTCACATTTTTCGACCCCAAAAAAGGCCCAAAAGGCCTCCAAAACTGAGTTTTTAGTCGGGATACCCCGATTTTTTAACATTCAAACAAGTATAACTTTTGATCCGGATGTCCCTTAGGCCTGTACCACATATAATATCAAAGATTGGTTAATTTTCTTCAATTTGAATGGTTGTGGCGTTGAAATAGAATTCTATATTATAATTTATTGTTGTTTTAACATTCTATGGATTTTCAAATACACACATATATGTATTTATTCATAAATATATATGTGTGTGTGTGTGTGTGGGTGTCTATGTGTGTGTTTGTGTGTTGTATATATGTATATATGTATTTATTTATTTATTTACTTATAAACACACATAAAAAATATATTTTTTCATAAATGTATTTAAAACTAATCTTATAAGTACATTCTATGGCTTTTCAAATACACATATATATGTATTTATTCGTAAATATATATGTGTTTGTGTGTGTGTGTCTCTCTGTATGTGTCTGTGTGTTGTATATATCTATCTATCTATGTATTTATTTATTTGTTTATAAACACACATAAAAAACATATTTTTTCATAAATGTATTTAAAACTAATCTTATAAGTATATATTAATATACAAATAAATATACGTATAAAAAATTATAACTAAAAATATATATATAAATATATTAATATATGAATTAATATATATATACTAATATATGAATAAATATATTTATATTAATATGAATCTATATCAATATATGAATAAATATAACTATATATATAGATATATCATTAAATAGAGAACAAAACAAAATGACTTAGTGGTAAAGGTGCAGCCACGAAAGGGGGGAGGTCCCGGGTTCGAGTTCGGGTGGAAGCAAAGGGGGTGCGTGCGTATGAGGATGCGCGGGAAGGGCAGCGCACGAGAGACCTCATAGCGCTGATAAAGGGGGTGTGAAGCACTGCTAAAAGCACTCCACGCATTTTTTTAATTTCTTTTAATTTTTTTGACCTTTATCAGTGCTTTTTTAGCACTGATAAAGGCGGCCTTTATCAGTGCTTTTTGGAGAGCTGATAAAAGGGACCCCCCTATATTAGCTCTGATCTTTACAGCACTTTTTTAGCACTGTTAAAGCCCATTTTGAGTGCTGATATAGGTCGTTTTTGTAGTAGTGGTTTTCTAATCCTAATCCCAAAAATAACTAAACCAATCCTCTGATACCAACTATGACAACCCTGCTTTTTATTACACACTTAAACGTGATTTATTACATAAAATTCACTTGATAAAACATAGAAGATCGAGAGGTCTAGTGTCTTTGGGGCTTAGGATCATTACATAACAACTTAGAACATAAAAAATATTAACATATTTATTGAAAACTTCCTTTACATGACCACTACATTCCCTCATACTTAACATTGCATGGGATAACCTGAAGACATTCATAAGAAAAGGGTGAGATATAAAGCCCAGTAATGGAATAAACATGGAATAACATGTGGATTACAATACATGTTATACAATAGGCATATAAATAGAGCACAAGAGAAGTATAAACATAAAGGCATGATAAAGCATGATAATCATAACATGTAAATGTGGCAACAACACTTAACATGGAATTAGTATGATCCAAGTCTCATTGCACATGGGGCATGAGTAAACCCTCATTGCACATGAAGCACGAGTAAACCCTCATTACACTTGTATTATCATGATTAAACACCCATTGCACATAACATATCATGATACTATACTTTACCCAATGTATTGGAGCGCTATCAGGGTGCACCCTTCTTAAACATTTCATTTCATGAATAAGTGTGCCACATGGATCATACAACATTGAATCATTCAACATAATCATTTATTCCATGATAAAGTAATGTGGAATACATACATGAAAATATTTAAACAATAAGTAAATATGCATAAAGGTGAATACCCTTGATAGAGAAACGGGCATGGTATTCACTACACAATGACTTTGGCTTGGAAAAACGCGGTGCAATTTCGACAGCATAACGGCGTGACATAAGAACTCATAAAAATGGTTGATGAGAGATAAATGGGTGTCTCATCATATTTAAATGACATGGGAAGTAAGGGGGTCATTTAGATACATGTCCCAACAAATGTAATGGAATTTAGATTCATGATACAAAAGAATTTCTTGAATTTAAATGAGGAGAGAGAAATTTTTTCAGAATTTCGGCATAGTAACGGGTGTACATGGGAGGCATTTAATGAGAGAGAAAGGGATCTCCCATCATTAAAACACAAAAATGGAAGTATGGGGGAGGTGAAAAACCATACCCCAACATTTATAATTGAAATTAAAATGGCATAACAACTTAAAGAATATTGGACAAAAATGAGAAAGGGAGAAAAAACCCTTACTTGGAAGTGTGCTTCCAAAGGCTTGAGAGAGGCTTGAGAGAGGATTATTGGGAGCTTGGGGCACCTTGTGAGGATTATAGAGAGATGAAGGAATAGGTTGGAAAAAATCAAAAGGCTTTGAGTGAGGAGGAATTGGGAGCTTGGGTGGGTTTATATAAGAAAGGTGAGGGAATTCTTTATTATTTAGGTTTGGGACACCTCACATTAAACTAATCCAAAACACAAAACAACCCATGGTTTTTGACCATGGTTTTTGGAAAAGGGAATTGGAAAACAATATTTTATAAGTCTAAAGTCTTAACTTCTTAAAATAATGGGGTTGCTTATGTAGAGGTGAGTCACACTCCCAAAGAAAACAATTTAAAAAGACAAGATGTTTAATAAGTCTTGAAGGGTCCATTAATGTTTTGTAAAATAAGTAAAATAAACTAAAAATCACATTATTTTAATGGTAAAACATATATTGGCCGAACAAAAAGATTATAGTATCTTATTACATCACTATTGGATCATTATGATGTCATAAAACACATTATATATTTAAACGGTATTTAATTTTTACCCAAAAATTTGACTCTCTCAGAAAATTATGAAAAATTCACCGTTGGATAATTTTTACATCCTGATTCCAGAAATAATATTTATTTTATCTAAATAATTTTATAAATATGTTAATTTTCACTTTTAAAATAAAAACCCACATTTATCGAAAATTCACGGGTTTTGACAAAAAAATGGCTTTCGAACCTTAATAAAAATCACAATTGCATTTATAAAATTATACGATCATTTATATTTAATAAAAATTAATTTAATCATAATAATAATATTTTATTAAAATATTATTTAATTTAAAAATCCATTAATTCATCAAAATATATTTCTTAGTTGAATATTAACCAAAAGCATTATTTGTGCTTTAAAAACTATTTACAAAGTAACAATAATAACAATAAAGTATATTCATTATTATATATAAAAATAATGTACATAACCATAGTACTAGGGATTTGTTACATAACCCCTTAAAATAGCCGCATAAGACCTAAGGGTAAGGTGTGCGATGGTGACAGACTCTTGGGGTGACTCGGATAACATTGCACGTGTGGTGATCTCTATCAACTTCCACTTCTCCCGTAGACAGTTCCGTTAGAGATTAACCTATTGAAGCTCGGCTTGGGATTGGTCAAGAGTGAAGCCCAATGATGCCACATCTTTTCTGAGCTCCAACAAATGGGCTTCGTATGGAGCAATTCTACTCGATGAGGCCATCGCTTCCTTTGTTTGAGTAAATTATATTGTTAAAGCCCTATATTTATACTAATCATGTGATCAACATTCAACGAATATATTAGAAATGGTCACAATTCTTAATGGTATTTAAAAATCCAAAAACATAAAACAAAATAAGTTTATATGTTGTATGACCATTTCACATATTAAGGCATTTAATTAGATCAAGAGGGATTTTCATTAACCAAAGTTTGGGTCGTTACAACCATTCTGTCACGACCCGCCTTCACCAAGATGAGAGAAGGGAGAACAAATTTCCAGACGCTTCCTTCTTCCAGTTGAAGGAGAGATAATGACCCCTGAGACCCGCCTTCAATAGGTCTAGGAGTGGCGACTAGCACCAAGGGTATAGAATCACACACAAAATGGAAGGCATTACCCTTTTTATTTAATAGGATCAAGAGATAAGATATTAAATCCCAAAATACCAAAACTGAAGGTAAAAGTAAAGACAAAAGCAAACCAGTCCCATATTCATGTCAAAAATTAGATGCTAAAAAAGTACAAGAGAACCCCAAAGGAAAGTACCAAGAAAAAGAAAAACAGCAACAACTACTTCCCCAAGGTCCGAACTAGTACGGTCCTGCATGATCCTCAAAGTCCTCCTGGAAAACTAAAAATAGTTTACATATGTAGGGTGAGCATACAAGTATACTCAGTAGGGAAAACCAAAATCTCTCATGCACAAGTGGGGAGACATTCTAATGTCCCGTGAGAAAAGGAGATAACTAAACACCTAATAAGGAAAACTATCCACCCAACCTCACCAAGGCACACTCCCCAAATAACGCAAGTCAAGTAAAGAAATAGTAATAACACATCGATATTTGGGTACCCCACGCCACTTTCCCACTGGTTATTAAAGACATCCTATGCGTCAAACCTCTCCCTCCATTCTCACCGCAGTTCCACTACCATCCCCCGCCCGCGCACACCTGGTCTATAACCACACATCCCGCCCGCAAACACCTGGGTCACAACAACCACACGTAACCACACCTGCAAACACCTGGGACAAAACAACTACCGCCACGCCCGAAGACACCTGTGCCTCATCCCGAAGATACTTGGGAAACAAATCTGCCTGCACACACCTAGGCCAACCACCACAACTACCCTTCCCGAAGAGTCTTCGGCTATAATGGACCTCAGGCCATCACAGCCTACCCGAAGGATCTTGGGCTACTCAGGAAATGGAGCATAAAAGGAGCTAATAACCAGCCACTCATAGGAGTGTTGGAAAAAACACCCTCCCCCTTGAAAATGGGGGTGTTCGACACGAAGTTCTCAACATGGGTGGGGAGAGAATTAGAAACATAAGAACTATACTTATATATATAGGTAACAAGCACTCATCCCATCCTAGGGTTTCCAAAACCATCCTAAGCACAAACACCCTCATTACTATTCATTCATAAGCACCACACCCACAACCATGTCACAAATCATTATTGGAAACCAATTCCCCATTGAACCCGTTATTGTTTTCATATTAAAATGAATATTCTGCACTACTTGGCAACTAACAGGCATAACCACAAGCCAAGGAAAAGAATGCATCCAAACAACAATTTAAGCATTCACACCCGGTTCTCTTGTAAAGTCACATCAACAAAAGGGATATGTGAGATCCATCAAATTACTGGAACCAAACCAAGCCCCACTATACGGCCCCACACGGCCTCAGATTCACAAACCAACAACTGCACCACAATGAGGGATCCTATCCCCATCCACATCACCCCACAAGAAACAAGAAGAACAACCACACATGTTGCCAAGACAGAGCAGGGGAGTTTCCAGATTCCATCACACCATTCATTAAGTTTCTTATTTCTATTTGGTTAACCAGGGTGATCACACAAGGATTGTTGTTCCCTGGCATCCATTTAATCAACTGATTTTACGTGATTAACCGGTTTCCATGTTACGCCCATTCAATCACATAAAAAATCCAGAAAAACAGAGGTTCATTAGTGCACAAGAAAAGACCACCAATGACCATGATTTTCATTGAACATAATCTCATACAATTCAGAACACATAATCAAGGATAAGGAGTACAACATAAACATCGATCACCCCCCCTTTCATTCATTAAAAGTCCGTTCATTATCTTCATTAAGGTTTGGTTTCATCCATCCCTACAGAAATAATAGCATACCCATCCCGCATGATACACAGTAAGGATAGACGAAGGAAACCCCTACTTGGATGATCAAAGATCGACGTTTATCTCCGCGCACCAAGAACTGGGGATGCACGACTTGCAGGGGAGGAACTCGGAGGACTCCAAGAATGAGCAGGAAAAGCTCCATCACAGGCGCCACTTGCCTCGAGAAGGGGGAACTCCCAAATGCACCAAGGAAAACAAGGAGGCCATCCAAAAAGAATAACGAAGGAAATTTCCGTGTGATAAAAAGATGAGAACTCAGCGTTACGGGATATCGAGATCTTGCACATATTTAAAATGGGATCATGGTTTCACCTCATAGTTATATGGTTACACACTATGTAAATAATTATTATTTAATAATTCACATTAGGGAGGTGGCCACAATAGTTGTGAGTTAAAGGATTTCATTTAAACCAAGGAAAACGCATTACACGGACATACAGCCTGGGTCCGTTGAGAGTCGCCCCACTCTTAGGAATTTAAAACACTATTTATGGGGCTAAAAACGGCCTTGAACCACTTTTAAAAGATTAAAAAGACGTAAAAGTGGCGTTACGGGAAAAATTGGGGAAGAAAATCCCGACAAGACCCTCTGGCACCGATGGTTGACACTGTGACGACATCCTTCCACTGAGATGTCGCCCTTACGATCCGGACCTGATGGGTCCAGGGCGTTCCAAACACCAGAAATTTGGCAAAGGGATGGACCAGGAGGGTCCAGGTTGTTACATTATGATTATGGGAATGATCCTTCTTCTTATGACTACTGAACCGTTTTATTAGATGAGGGAAAGTCCCTTTATTTGACCTCATCCACTTCTCTTTTTATCTTTGTTTTTTCTTTTGATAAAGGTCACGAGCTTTACTTATTTTCAAGATTATTAGTTATTTATAGTTCATAAATTATGTGATGATTGTTTTTATAAAAATAAAATCATCCATGTATGTGTATCCGTAAATTATTCAGTTTTTTAAGGAATAAATTATTGGATTTATAATACCCTAAACATTACTAGTTCATGAATTTGCTGGTTGTCCCTCCATCGTCTTTCCTCCACCAACACTTCAAATCACATCAATTACCTTTTAGAATCTTCATTTGGGATTATTCTCGCATGAACTGTTGCAATGAAATAAACGTTATTATCTCAATCACTCTGACCACGGACCTCATAATCATATTATTCTTCTGAGAAATATATGTATAGTTAAATATGTTGTTGTGATTATAAGTGTCACACAGATTCTCTCTATTTTTTGATCACTCCTTGTTTCACTGAATGGAAATTCTTAGGAGCTTTGCTCAGTGCTTGATGAATGCTACTGATCAACTACCTCATCCTGACGACATCGATCATCGTAGGTGGTAGTTTTTAATTAGTTAGTTATTTTATAATTACATTCGGTGTGGTGTGAATGTATTTATGCCAGGGTATAATTGTTTGGTGTTTATCATTTTTATGAGTATGATTCACAGGTAAAGCTTCCTTTTAATTTTGGAGTCTCCTTTACAATTGATAGCGTTTTTTGACTTTTAGTTGTCAACGGATTGAAATCCTATTTTTTTCATTAAACATTTTATTTTGTGTTTGGTAAATTTGAAAGGAAACAAAAGGAATAATGTTCTAAATATGCTAATAAAACGGCATGTTTTGGGTCATTAAAACTCTTGTTTCCCTTTGACGGGTCTGGGTTTGATCATTTCAACTGATTAGTGTTGGAAAAGTCTGGTGTTAAATGTTTTGTGCCCAGAACATTGCAACCTTGTATTCATAATACTTGGATCTGGTTATCTTAGTAGCCAATGTGTTGCATGTGCCTTAAGATATTGTGGGCTATGAGGACTACATGAATTCTTTGGGAGTCTTCTGTTGTCTTTCTATAAGCCTTAAAATGTTGTTCTCACTCGAGTAAGGATATTTCAGTTTTATCTTTGGGAGTTGTAGAAGGAATATAAAATGACTATAAAAATGTCAATCATCATTATGTCATGATTTCTGCTAATTTTGATGAAATCAAAATAATTATTTTCTCTACACTTCAATTATGAATTCCCACGATTGATTTATTGTGTTCTAAATGAGAAGTTAATGCAATTCTGTGTTGCATCTCTCAAAATGATAGAGTGTAGCCCAAATTTTCCTTAAAAATCATGCATTGAGATTTTTATTTCATATAGTTTCTCAAATTAACTCTATTTTTTATGAATTTTTTCCTTTTATATAAATGTTATCTCCCTATTTTGTGGACTTATTGATCTTTAGGATAATGATTAACATATTCAAAGTGACTTAATTTTTATTTCAACAATTTGGAGGGAAGAAATTGGGTTGATCTTCAATACTATTTTGATCACAACTTAGCCATTCAAAATTCGATTTGGGTGATCCAGGAATTGATTTATACTAAATTGACTATGGTGGACATATTCATAGAGTTAGTTTTTCATGATTCACATTACATTAATGGAAAATTATTAAATTGATTGCATTTAATTATGTTATCTAGAAGCTTAAAATGGAATACATCTTGTGTATTAAAGATTTATGAAAATCTATCATAGTATCATCAAAGGAAACTAAGCACTTTGCAATATCGTCAAAGAAAATTATGATGGATGGTAAATATGTAAAGAAGGTATCATCTACCATCATCCCAAAAATCAATGTGTGGTGGAGTGCACCCAATAAAGTGTTTTGCTCAATTTAGATAGTGAATCGACAAAAACATCTTTTGAAAATTTTCCAATGAACTCAGTGTCTATCTTTTGTGCCAAAAAATGGAAAATATGCATGCAAGAACAATCATGAAAAATAATACTAATATAATATGATGACTTGTCAATTTGAAATACTAGGATAGGTGCAACTTATCAAAACACATGAGTGAATTCCTATGTGTTAGTAACAAGGTAGTGGTTCATGATAGTGTTGGTGTAAGACCTCCTATTATTCACACCTATCAAAGAAAGAAGGATGATAGGTGGTTCAGTTGGGTCATTTATAGTGACATGGATAGTTAATTAGAGGAGCCTCCTCTAAATAATAGTTGATTTTGTTTGGTGGGTCATAGGAATCAATTGCGAGAGAGAGGGAAAACAATTGTTTTTGTTAAATCCAGTACGAATAGGAATTATAGTGATCAACAAAAGTAGGAGAGAGAAAAAGAGAAATTGAGAATAAGAATATGAATTCCCTAGGAGACTCTGTGCCCTGAGTCGAGGCCTAACCCTCTAGACACTTATGTAGGAAGCTAATCAAATAAATTTGTGATCCCCTATGCCTACAGCCTCTCCCTTATTTAATACCCAACCACCTAGCACCAACATCCCCAAACCGCTTCCTATTGCAATTTAAAACACTGCCCCTAGTAGTAAGGAATTATTTCCACTACCCTTACATGATAGAAACTACTCAATAGAAGTACCTAGTGACCCTTACGCAGCCCTCTCACAATCCTAGGACCCTTACACATCCAACACCCAACCCTAGGACCTTTATACTAGTGTGTTCCAGTAACCCTTGCACAACCCAGGCTAGAGACCTCCAGTATCGCCTCACCAACACCTCTCCATACACATTGTAGATATCAATATCCATGTAGCCCCACATTCCTATCAGTGGGGGTATTATTATGAACATACTCTAATGGTCTTGCTAGCCGCAAAGCTCTAGAGAGGTGGTATTTCTCTAGTTACACTCATTCAAAGTTAGAAGGAGCTCTTAGAGGTGGTATCTCCTATTAGGTATCCAACTTAGAAATTGGTGGTGTAACAAAATGTGGAAAGAGCATAGAATAATTAGGTTGTATATTACTATTTTACTTAATAGTGGTAGATATTATATTATAAGGAAATGGAATTGAAAAATAGTAGAAGAGAGTAAAGATAGAGGAACTCTAGGAGAAGACCACTCTCTGAGAGCCCGGTCGGAACGTCCCAATATCCAATCACCCATTAGACTTGTTGAAATATAAATGATAGATCCCCCCTCTACACTATCTTATCCCTTATTAATACTCTAACCTGACAATCAACCACTCAAGCAATAACTCCCTACCTTCCTCAATTGACAACCCATACCAGCTCTAACAACTAATAATGGAAAAAATACAAGACTTCCCTTCAACACACATACACCACTAGACACAACTAGATACATGCACAAAAGCCACATAACACTCAATGCCTCTCAGAGAAAAGTCCACAACCCAACATCCTAACAATTTTCCCCACCTGAAACCCACCTTTTCCTCAAGGTGATAGGACTTGGAATCTTAAAAATTGGATTGATATCCCCCTTCCCATTTGAATAAAACGACACACCTTGAAGACACCAACAAACTTGGGTAGTCAACATAGAGAAAAACTTTTTAGCCACACAACAACACACATGAGAAAACTGTGGATCAAGTTTCAGTGGAATTTGATGGCCACATTTTCTCATCACTAAAAATGCTTATGGGCCAATTAAAAATCCACATGAATCACAAACGATGCCAATATTCACCAAGATCCATGCTATAGTTAACGTTTGGGGATAACATTTCCAATAAAATTCTCCTTGGTATTATTTAACACCAAAATCTCTTGATTCAGCTTCACATATGAGGACACTCACACAAATTCTGGAAAGAACCATGAGGCCAAAATTGAATGTTTCTCTCCTTATCCAACTAAAAATATTATTAAATGAAACTTAACCTATAATTAACTTATAAACAAGACCAAATCCACCTACCTATCTTTCTTGTTTCTATTTATTTCTTACTATTTGCGTGAGAATCATTATATTGTTCCTCTGGATTTCATCTATTCTTATTGCATTACTTTTCTCGAATTTCCATTGTATACTATCATTGTTTTCTTTGAATAATAATATAGAGAAGTGTGGGGTTATGTTCTTGCTATGGAGTAGGAACACAGTGGTCTGAACCACGTAAATCTCCTGGTGTACTTTGTCTTTCCAACATTTCATTTTAAATTGTGTCTTTAGTGTGTTGTTGTCTTCATTTTTTTACTTCTGTTGTATTTATTTTCTCTACTTTATTAGAAGTACCTTGTCATACCTGATATCTTGTTTATTTCTATTGAGGACAGGTTATTGATTTGATACCTTTTATTGGAAGTTTTTGTGGGTCTCTCATATACCTCCCTATAACACTTTTGTTACCATAAACTTCTCATCTACAACTGGTGTTCCACATTTCCCAAGTAAAGAACGCGGTTAGGGATTTTTCTTGCTTGGGTAACTCTTCCTGAATTATGGGACAATGGTTTAGAACAAGTGGTTGAACCAGCTGAACTGTTGGTAAAGGTGATGGTTCAGGGTCGGCCACAAGGTGAGTGCCTCATCCGGTGGAAGGGGTTGTCGGTTGAGGAGTCAACATGGCATGATGTAAAGACCATTTCACCACAATTTCCAACTCTTTACCTTGGGGACAAGGTACCTTTTGAGTAGTTAATTGTTAGTAATGGGGTATTGGTCCCCGATGGCATTAGTAAACATCCTCCTATTATTCACACCTATCGGAGAAGGATAATAGGTGAGTTGGTTGGGTCGTTGGTGGTGATGTGGCTAGTTGGTTAGAAGAACCACCTCTAAATAAGAGTTGATCCTGTTTG
The DNA here is from genome assembly GCA_963277665.1 of Viscum album. Taxonomy (NCBI): domain Eukaryota; kingdom Viridiplantae; phylum Streptophyta; class Magnoliopsida; order Santalales; family Viscaceae; genus Viscum; species Viscum album. The sequence goes on from CAUJRU010000143.1 coordinate 1,254,474, forward strand.
GTGGGGGTATTATTGTGAACATACATCAGTGATCCTGATCATCGCAAAGCTATGTAGGGGTTTTCTCTCTCTAGTTAAACTCATTCGCAGTTCGAAGAAGCTCCAAGAGGTGGTCTCTCCTAGATCTTACTGCTGCAAATCCATACCTTTCTACCTAAATGTGCAGAAGTGGTTGTTAGTAATAAAGTTTGACATTCAGTTGATTAATTTACATTTCTTCATTTCTTTCTTATTCTTCTACATTTTTACTATTTATATAACACTATATTATCGATCTAATTAATTCTATGAAAATTATAGTTAATTATAAGTTAAAGACAATGTTGAAATTGAGTTAATTACCAAAGTGTGGGGCCACACTAGTTTTACTGGTTAGAAACTCCACTCCTAATGTAAAACTCACCTTAGAAAGGATGAAAGATAAAATTATGAATGAATAATCCAAGAGGAATGATGAGGTGGTTATACTCTTGAATCAATATCACTTTTAAAAAAACAAGGATGATAAAAATATTAAAGGAGAAAATGAAAGAAACTCATGATCAAAATCAAAAAAAGAGGGGGTGATCAAAATAAAAATCAAGATACATTATGAGGTATTGTGGTAAACTCATACACTTAATTCGAGAGTTTGGTAAGTTAGTGGATCAAAGGAAACTAGAAGTTAAACCCCAAAAAAATAACATTGCTATTGTTGGTGATGACGTCGTTGTTGTTCAAGAAGTCAATCATTTCAAACTTATAAACCAAGATTTGACATGGGTGTTCGATTTAATTATCTCCTACCATGCCACTATCTAACAATATTTTTCATTTTACACTCCAAAAAGTTTTGTTCACATGAATATGGGAGCTTTTTATAAGAATCAAAGATACAAATTTGGATATTTGTGTTGATTGTGTCCTGAAAAAACAACACGAAACATCATTTCGTAGTTATTTTTTATCTAGAAAAGAAAATATTTTAGATTTAATACATATAGTCGTATCATTGAATTCTATTAATTATCACTCTAGAAAATTATGAGCATTTTATTAAAAAAATAAATATCAAGTGAAAGAGTTTTTAAGTAGTTTAATCTGAAAGTTGAGAGAGAAACAAGTAAACAATTAAAGTGTGTATGTGTTGACAATGAAGGAGAGTATCATGGTCCATTCTAAGAATTATGTATATGTTTAGGCATTATGCTGAAAAAATAAATATAAAAAATACCTCAACATAATGGCATCATGGTGAGGATGAACAAAACCATCTATAAGGGGGTTGGATGTATGCTCTGAAATGAAAACTATTAAACTTGTTATGAGAAGAGGTAACGAGGACCACAATTGATCTTATTAAATTTTCTCCATCTATTTCACTGAGTTACAACATACCAAAAAGGTTTTGGATAAGTAATGATCTCTCATACAAACATTTGAGAGTTTTTGATTGTAGGGTATTTGTGCACTTCCCAAAAGATGAGAGGAAGCTGTAGGTAAAGGTAAAGTCGTGTATATTGGATGTATTCATGAATAATTTCAATATAGACTTTGGGATTACATCAAAAATAGAAGATGAAATCAAAATAAACTCTTATCAACTTGGAATCAACCACCTCACCAACAATTCGAGATAATGGGGGAGAGGTTTATAGTGATAATAATATGACACCCCCATGTGATATGTTTCCATCATTTGATGTTCCAGAATAGATCCCACTAAAAATCATGATTGAGGAAAACCACTAGAAAACAACAATTGAATCATAATTACTTGTTACACAATTATTTGATACTCATTAACTAGGGAGAACCATATAGTTATGATGCGATTATAATTCATTACAAGAATGTGTGAATAAAATTCATATAAAAGGTGATGTAGTTGTTGCATAAGATTTACACATTAAACTTGGTAGGGTTACCACATAGAAAGAAAATACTCAATAACAAGTGGAAATACATAATAAAATTGGTTTTGAAATCATACAAACAAAATAAAGGTATTGAATTTGATAAAAAAAATCTATTATTGTAAAAATGAATTCTATTAAATTTTTTTGAGGCTTGGTGCCTAGTCTAAGCCTAGATCCGCAACAACTTGATGTTAAAATTTCATTTATATGGAGCAAATTGAAATTTTTTCAGTGAAAGTTGAAAAAAATATGTATATAAACTTAAGAAAAGTTTATATAGTTTGAAACAAACACCAAGACAATGATACAAGAAGTTTGACTCATTCACAGAGAAAAATAAATATAAAACTCTATTGATCATTATGTATTCATAAAAAGTTTTTTTGATTGTGATTTAATTATCCTGTTGTATTATGTTAGTAACATGTTGATTATATTCAAATATATCACCAATATTCATTGGTGAAAAAACGAGTTGAACAAGTCTTTTGAAATAAAGTATTTGGGAGAATCTACAATAATTCTTGGCATGATAATTACCCATGACGTAAAGTATCATATGATTTGGCTATCTCAAGAATGATACATAAAAAAGTATCTTATGATTGAACATGAATAAACCCGAATGAGTCAAATTTTCACTTGTGAGTCACTTTAAGTTCATGACAATTGTGGGAGGAACTATAGACAGAGATGAAATAAAGTCAATATTTTGATAGTTGATAAAAATTGTGGGAGAAGTTGCTTCATGGAAATCACAACTGAAAAAGTTTTTCACCTTATCAAACACAGAAGTTGATTACATCACAATCTCTAAAGATTTAAGGAAATATACCATGGATTAATTTTTTTTGCAATAGCCATGATAGATCCAAGAGAATTATATTCCTTATTGTGATAGTCAAAGTGAAATTAATCTTAGTAAAAAACCAACAATTCATTAAAGGTACAAACACATCGGTGTTTGATTTAGATTTGTAATGTTGAAAGATAAGTTGTTGAAAATTAAGAAATTATACCCCAATGACGATGAGACAGGTACGATGGAAAAAGTTTTACGAAATGAAAAGTAGAAGGTATTCAAGGAGACTTTTTGTTTGGGTTTTGTCACAAATTAGTCTTGAGGGGTGATTGTGGCTCACTCTGAATTTGAGAATTGTATTGTGGAAGGAATATTTTTCATTTTGTTGGTGACAAACCCAAGGTAGCCAGGAATGCGTTTGGAAACCGATCTCATTAAGGTAATATGAATAAACCTTGATAATGTTTTTTTCTCCTCTTTAAATTGAGATAATTTCCCTTTAACATGCATCCTTTTATGGATGATTAGATACAAAGATGATAGTGGATCCCCTTATATGGGAATACACCTTTCTGAACCATGTTAAATGTCGTGTGCTTCTTTATTTCTATTTGTGTGCGTGTGTGGGGAGGGAGGTGTTCTGGTGCCCCACATAATTGGTGATATATTCAATGAGTTCAACTATTTTATGTAATTGTCTTAATACTTGTGAAATCGTTATTTTTTTCTTATATCATGGACTAGAGATACTATAGAGAAACTGAGAACTCTGATGTAAACACTCCTACTAGAAAATGACATGTTTCAGACTGGCTGTTCATCTAAAAATTCCAATATTTTTGCTTCTTTTTTTAAAAATTTCCTCATGGTGGAATGATTTTTTTAAAATGTTGAATCTCATCATTAGTGTCAACTTGTTCAGTTGGGTTTTCTATAGAATTATGTATATGTTTTGTCTCAGTTGTAATGGTTGAAATGAAGGTTTCATTTGATTTTAGAAAACATATTTTGTTTTTTTTCAAAAAAAATTAATAATGATTGTATTGTATTATATAAATGAAAATAATTTCTTATGAATTTAAAATGGAAATGCTATATTTTTGGAAAAAAGAAATAAAAAACTTATTTTCTTGTACATTTTATAATACATTTTTTAACATGGCTTTATCGTAGCTTTGGGTCGTGAGGCCGACTTTCCGACTGCCTTGTGTGCCACTCCCTCTCGTGAGGTGGGTCAAATTTGTGAGGATCATGAAGGAGACTGGGAGGGAGCACTTTGTTGATTACAAGGTTTCTTGTGTGTGTGTTCAATTTTAGATCTTGAACTTCAACTAAATTATAGAAATGATTCTCGAGAGTCATTTATAATGAATTGAAGTGGATCTTATCCAATTTCCAATGGGTCTCATCCAACTTACTTTAATAATGAAAAAACTGTCTAATATTTGTTTTATAAAATATAAATTAAATTTAAAATAAAATAAAATAAATTAATATTATGTAATAAAAATTATTAGTATATGGTTAACAGTTGAAATAAAATTAATATAATTTTATTAAAATTAGGGACATTTATTAATAAATCTATTTTTTAGACTTAATTACATGAAATTATAGCTTATAGTTTGGGGAAAAATATTGATAATTCACTGTTTAAAATAATTATAGGATAATAAAAAAAGATGATAAATAATAACATAATATTAAAAATATAATAAAATTGATTTGATCATCTAACTCAACCAATCTGGCTAGTTCTATTTGAATGACCCTTAGCTGGTTCAATGATTAGTTTGATTCTAAGAACTTTGGTTTATAGATCTATATTATTGAGTTATTATGGTATTTTATTTGATATGCATGGAAAATGTGATTAAATATGCTAAATATGGAGAAACTTGGGTGCGATAGAAGTGTTTAATATTAGTATTTTTATTTTTAGCTGGATTTGTGTCATAAAACCAAATCCAACACACCTACACCCGAATTATAAATTAATATAGAATTATAAGTTTTAAGAGATAAAAGAAATTATACCTTGATCATTTTGCATGTTTCGCTCATTGGTTCATCGTTGCTCAAATGACCCAAGCAAGAAACCCTCTAGACGTGTCCATGGATGCTTCACATGATCTAATTCATCAATCTTTGATCTTGTATGGCCATAATTACTCCATGAACATGATATGTAAAGGAGGAATCAGACCGTATGTGTTCATCTCTCTTCCTTACCTCTCTAAAACTATGAATTTTGGGCCTAAAATGTGTTTTTATACCTTGGTTGTATGTTTCTTAATTGTACTTTAGTACTTTAAGAAGCATAACTTATAAAAACAACTCAAAATATTACTTAAGACTTGTATAACCAATATTAAGTGTCATGGACATTTTATCACACATTTGTAATACCTAAAAATGTCATGATATGAAATATGAAAAATTTACTCGGCTTGTGTCTTCCTATGTGTATTTAATAAACCTTGGACACATGATGTTTTTTTGAAAACAAATTCTCATATTCACTTATTTAAACTTAAATCAGTTGTTAATACCTTGAAATATAAATTCAATTTGAATTATTCTAAACTTTAATACCTTATTGAATTTATTTATTTAATTTACTTGAAATCATTCACACTCGGATGAAAATTGGACCATGGATGTGGTTCCCACTTCGTCTTAAACTTTGATTCATCTGAATTAGTGGTAATGGTTCTGGGAACAGCGGAAGCATCAGATGGGGTATGCCTAACTCATATTTTTTTCATAATTGATGATTAATCTGATATGTACATCGATGATAAATTTCATGACCAATATAATTGAATCAAAGATTAATTGACAAGAGAACGTCTGAACCAAAATGTAGGATCATCACATAATGAATTATAATTAATTTAAGCAATTAAAGAATTACCTTGAAATGAATTCTTTTTTTGTTGTTGAATATGAAAATGTCTCTATGTTGTATCATCATTGCCTTATAGTAATCAAGTGTATATTCACTCAAGTATCCACATGTGCTCTATGAACCTCCGAACGTCTCTGTAGAAATCTTCGGGTGCTAGCGTAGTAGGTCATAACGCGTGCATCATCCATCTTTGATTGACCCAACAATCGCTTCAAGAAGGATTCTATTTGATCCCCCTAGAATTGATAGTGGTCTTTGAGAGCATTCTTTTATAGGGAACTCTCTAGGGATTTGAGAGAATTATTCGGTTGATTTTGTTCACAACTAAACAAAATGGAAACAATCGTTGAAAATAATATAATCGAGTTTAAATAGTGCTAGAGTTAAAAAATAATAATTATACAAGTGACCTTATTATTTTCTTAATCCCTAAAGAACCTCATGTCTATAATAATAATAATAATAATATTATTATTTCTTAACATGCATAAATCTCATGAATTAATTAAATATTTTTTATTCAAATAATATTTAATATATATTACTTCTCATCAGACCATTAACCTCAGTCTGTCATTCCTTCACAATATTTATTGGGCCTTAAATAATAATTATTTATTTAATAAATAAATATCACTGCGTTATTCACCAATAAATAAATAAATATTATATTCACTAAATGATAGATAAATATTTATTAAATATTTTTCTCACAAAATATTCTATTGAATAACTAGTGACATAATATATGTGATCAAACAAAAATTGATAATTATTAAACCACATGTGGAAATAATATTTACTCAACATGTTAAATAATAAATAATAATATTATTTAACTGAAATTCTAAATACACTTAGTATGTGACCTTCTAGGCCTCTTTCTCAGTGGAATTTGATAAAGTAACCTAAAGTCTTTGGTCAATGTCTAGTAACAAATCAAGACACCCATAAAAGAATAAGTTAATGTCTCAATGACATAAAACCTCATTCAGATGCTTACTGTGTAATATAACTCCTTTATCACAATATCTCTAATCATGTCGATTGTATGTCGGTGCCATCAAACTATGTGTTTGATTTCTATTTCATTAACTTTCCAAAAACTAAATTACCTACAAAATACCATAGTCATGTATTTATTTAGACTATATCATTTCCATCAAAGATCCTAAGATATCAACTTATATTAAAGAATAGAATGGAAAAATCCTTTCTCGTATTATTCATTAATGAAATATTACTCATGACACAACCAATATATCATATTTTGCTGTAAACATATGTTGTCATGGTTTTCATCAATAAATCAAAGTACGCGACTCATAACATCTATTAATAATAATCTTAAAATCTAAGAATCAATAAGAACATCCGTAGATAGGAACATCCAATGACACATATAAATGTGGATTTCCAACTGGTGGGTCTCCTTCTCATAATCTCCTATACTAGAAATTACCAAGGGTGTACACCATGAAAAGGTGCCTCAAAGTCCCATGAGTCTCCAAACCTAATAGCTTGTACCATTTATATTCCTAAAATGATTTCATCTAAATATGGGACATATATTTAATAATATCATCGCAACACTTCTGGTCTCTCATCATAGCGGAGAGCTGATATGACATTTCAGTGTGACAACTACTCTTAAGACATTATCGCATACCGTGTCATGCAGAAAAAACAACCATGATGTGTTAAATGGTTTATTAATATTCTAAACTATGAATTCAAGTAATCATAAAGTACACAAAAGTTGGTTATAGTGAACTAACTTCAACAAGTGAAACCTCTAAATAGACATTATGTGTGATCCTATAGGCTCATATCTTGATAAAAGTCGATCCAAATCACACATAAAGAGTTGTATCTAGTAATACATCATAACCCCTAAATTTTAAAATTAAAAAAACTATTAATTTTTTTCTATTACTAATCTTTATTTATTATATAGTATAAAGTATTATAGGAATAAATTTAGTTTTAACAAATGTAGAAATCTAGTTCTATCAGATGGACACATACAATGTATATCAAACAAACATGTACAAACTACATCATATGGTTGTATACAAAGTACATCATATAGAAAAGTATAAAACACATTGAATGAAAATATACAAAACCTATCATATATAGGATTATAAATTTTATCAAACAGATTTATAAAAAGTCCATTGAATGAGGAATTACACATTCTACCTATTACATATTCACAATTCCATCAGATAGAGATGCCCAAAGTATACCATATGAAGATTCCCTATTTCTTCTAGAAAAACTATTTAAATAATTTTAATGATTCTAAATAAAATGACCATTAGAAAAATCATTGAGATATTGAAATATAAAGATGATTTGTCCAATGATGCAACAAATAATCTTGGGAAGTGTGGAATTTGACCATTAGAATCTTTTCTATAAACAAGATCATAACCTTAAGGAGAAGAATCAACTGACTCCATATAATCTAATGTTGTTTTTGAAGTTTATGAAACATCTTGTTTCTTATTTCTATTCAATTTTAATATTTAGTGAATTTTCCTTAAAACATATATTTGTGAGGTTGTCATTTAAATTCATTATGGTTTGTTTTTGTAATTAATGTTTGTCTGGTCATGTTGAATGAGGGCTATCAGGTATAGAGAGAAATAGGTTTTTCTGATTAGGTAGATTGAGGGATCCTAGGGATAAGAAGACATATTTGTGTTTGATCAGGTGAATTGGTGGATTCCATGGTATGGAAGACATAACGTACAACATGTTTAAGTCATGGATACCTAAAGACAGGTTTACAAAATTCCTTATCACTTTGGGTGAATGTGAATACCTTTCTTAGTAAAATTTCTGTAAGATTTTTCACATTATTTTTTGAAAGATTTTTATAGATTTTTATTCTTGTTTCAACATGTTTTATATTTTTTTTGTGTGTTTTTAATAAATTTTATATTGTTTTATTGGAATAAATGTTTTTCCAATGAGCTTTCTTACAAACAAGGTTTTGGGAACATTGTAATTTTAAATTTTTATTATATAAAATTCACCCCACACATTTTTTTAGTATTTTCAATACTCTTATGATCTTATTTTTTATATACCACACAAATAAAATTTGTATTGAAAATTCCATAAGTCTCAAGAAAAGGAAACCGAGATGAGATATCCCTTACATCGAGTTGTGATCCATTTCATACATACATTAATTCCTATATAATAAAATTGTGTTAATTTTCCACTCTTATAAGAACTTTTTCAAGTTAATTCACTTATTATTATCCTTTTTATTTCATTTATTAACAGGTCTTATATAGTTACTAAATTAGTTAACTTTACGACATGTTTTTTGATGTTGTTCAATTTATAATCCAAAAGAAAAACTTTGGTAGGTTAACCCTAGTCAAAGGTTTCATGGTTAAATCATCTATAGAATAATAAAAATGTTATAATTATCATGTTTATACATTATATTACATTAATTACCATCCATGTAATGTGGTCAAGAAAAATGAATCATGTTGTTTCATAGAAATAGTAGTTTGTATGTGGGCATGAATGATATTTTTATTTTTCTACTGGGTGGGAAAAAAGTAGTTAATGTATCACTTTTATAGAATCATAACTATGTTATAAATTTCATATTTAATAATTATTTACATCCTCATGACCATCCATGTGAGGAGGTAATGAAAAATGAATCACATCGCTTCATGAAGGTGGTAGTCCACACACGTGCACAAGCAACATTATCATATTCCAATGGATGGAAGAGGAAGAAGGTAAGTAATATATTATTATTAAATAATCATAATAATCTCATAAATATCATATATATTCATTATATCCATCATTTTAATCATCCATATGAGGTAGTTATGAAAATTTTATTACATCACTATGTGGAGACGGTAGTATGTACACAGGCATGAGTGGTATTTTAATTTTCTATGGGATCGAAAAGAAATGAAAAAATTGATATACCATAAAAATAATAACATTTAATTATATATTGGATAATTAAATTACTATATCATCATGGTTATTATATTTTTTACAGAGATAGAAGAATAAATAAAATGAAAGAACTCGGTTACGAGTTACACCTCTTCTTTGGAAAACCTCCTTTGACTTACACCTTAAGCCTTATAGGTTGGTCTTTAGATGATAAAAAATATACAGGATGTGGAAATGGAATTTATGAAGTTATTTTTTAAAATATTTTCAAATATATATTGTTTATGAATTGTGAGGAAGATAGGAGAGGTGGTTCCCTTTTATATGTGAGGTGAGTGGCTCACCTGTAATTTTCATAACTTTTAAATATTATAAATGTCATACTCATGGGGAAGTGGCACAAATTCAAACCAATTTAGAATAGAAGGTGATAATATTTGAAATAATCTAATCCAGTAATTATTAAGATGTTATTTTTTGATCATATCACAAAGTTTTAACCTTAATTAACTTGTTTACCCTTTACGGCGGTGACAACTTTTTAACACGGTTACAATTCATTACAACCAAAAATAAAATTGAACTCATTACAAAATTTGAACCCACTTATTGAAAATATAAAATCCATTTTTCATGATTCATTTTTTATAAGTGGAAGAAATTTATTTTAATATAAGTTCATAAAATAAAACAAAAAAAGTTTTTAGAAAAAAATCGAGTTTTAAGCATAAAAATAATTTTTTTACCAAAATCAAGTATAATATTGATTCTTATGGAATTAATTTGATTATGTTTAATAAAAGTGATTATATAAATTATAAAACCAAATACTAAATATAATGGGATTTTTTAATTACTTTATTTAATGAAAATGAATGACATTTTTTCAAAAATTGGAAATTTTCACTATTCACACAAAAATATATATTTTCAGAAAAATCCAAAAAAAATAACTCTAAGATAATTTTGACATGATAATTTCAAATATGATGTCTATTTTTTAAAATAAAATTTATAAAATTTTCTAAAATTAATTATAATATCCGTGCATAAAATGCAATGAAACCCATTTTTGATGAAAAAGTATTTATGAAGAATCAAATTATTTTATTATCATTCCTTATATAATAACCATAATTAAATTAATGTTGATTAATTTAATTGTATATATAATATACATGTTTTAATGTAATTATTTATCAATAGTTATTAGGTGTATCTATTAAGATAAAAATATATCGCACACATAAATACAGTTTTATGAAAAATATCTATTTTACCATAAAAATATTTTATCTTTATTTCCAACCAATTGATAATAAATTTATGATTTATTATTAATTTTATTAAGGAAAAAGTTTTGATATATAATTCATAATATGACTATTCATATTTATATCTACCAAACCAATGGCTAGGTCATAATGATCTTATTTAGATATTAATATTTCTATAGTATATCATAGTTTTTTAAGCTTGATGTTACCTATACCACATGATATCAAATAAAATATAATGTGACTTTATTTAAAGAAAATCAATGACAGTTTTTCAAAAATCAACATTTTTCACTATTCACTCAAAAATCAATCTTTTCTGAAAAGTTTCAAAAATCACCCCAAGACTATTATAAAATGAAGATTTAAAAAATTATTTCCATTTTTTTAAATAGTATTTCTAAAAGTGGTAGTAATTAATTATAATATCCATACACAAAATGAAACAAAAACCATTTTTGAAGAAAATGTATCTTTGAGGCATAAAATGATTTTATTCTCATTCCTTTCCTAATAACCATAATTAAATGAATGTAAATTCAGTAAATTAGATATATATCCTAATTATTTCATCATTTATAAATGTTGATTAATTTAATCTATTAATATCAAAATACATTGGACACATAAAAATAGTTTTATACAAAATATCATTTTTACCTTTAAAAGATTTTATCTTCATTTCCAACCAATTGGTAATAAATGTTTGATTGATTATTAAATTTTTAAGTAAAAACATTATACATATATTTCATAATATGGTTACACCTATTGATAACCTCCAAATCAACTGCTAGGTCATAATAGTCATATTTAAATAAAAATATTTTTTTGTATATCATGGTTTATTTAAGATCAGTATTATATATACCACATGCTGTCAAATATATTTTTTAAATAAAATAAATTCTAAAATCTTGGGGTGTTACATGATACGTAAGATATTTCATTATGATAAAATGGAAAAGTCCCATACTTGAGGTTTTTCGTATATAAGGGTTAGAGTTACAAAATACTGAGAAAATAGAAAAATCCTAAATATAAGGTTTTCTATATGTAAGGTTTTTTCATAAGTGATTTTTATCTGTGAAACATAAGGTTTTTATATTCAGTGTGTATGATACATTTTCCATAAGTAAGATATATTTTCTGATGCATAAGGATTTTTACTTTTCCAAAAACCAAGTGTAATAAATTGGAGATGTAGTTGATGTCTGATCTAAATTTTATCACGACATGATTATAGAGACCAAGAAATAATAGTGAGACCACAATATAAGAATCATAGCTATGAAATTTAAGCTTTGGGCTATTTAGAAACATAAATTAAGATTATGCCGTGATGTATTCTATCACGCCATGATGTAATTGGAAGTTAAATAAAACTGATGTAACCAACTAGGTTTCTCCACAATGTAAGATGCCACCCTATAACTATTGACATTTGGGGATTTTGAATAGTTTTGATGACATAGAACTCTCAATATGGATTGATGATTTTTGGGATGACCATTAACTATCCATTTTAATATCTATGGCGGAGATTCACTTGGAAATAATTTAATGGATGAATTTGATACAAAGGAAGTTGGAAGTTTCTTGAGGTAAAAATTTTGAATTTGAATTTCAAAATTCCTAGGATATATTGAAATTTTTTGCAAAGATTCATAGAATATAGAGAATAGAGTGGAATAAAGAGTTCTGAGAAGGGGCAAGGAAGAAGAAATAAAGTAGTCAACAACATGACCTTCATTGAATATTTGAATTAAAGAGGATTGAGTCGTTACTGATTAAATTCATATTGAAGATCATATTTCTGGATCGTCATGGATACATAAGGCTTATAAGAGTAAGGAATATAGAATATATTGAAGTTAATTACTTTGTTGGAATTATTATATCTGGATAATATTATTTGTTGTTGGGTGAAGTTTGTTTGGAAGACATTGCTTCAACACTTCTAACATGGGGTTGAATATATCTAGCCTTGTAATTTGGGAGCATACACTCACAATTTTGGAGGATACAAGGATTAAGTAAAGTCACTCCTCACCAAGTTTCACTACCTTTACAATTTAGGTGAAGTCACTCTTCTTAAAGGATCATTGCCTATATAATGGTTTTGAGAATAGCTCACTGTCGCCTAAGGGTAGATCCCTTCTCCTCCTTCAGGAAGGTTTCAGCAGTAACAGAACCAGGTTGGGTCCATGAAAAATGATATTTTTTCATAATTTCTAATGAACGATCCACAATAAAATAATGATTAATTGTTAAATCACATGAATAAAACCATAGAAACATGACAACAGAATCCAAAAACGCTATATAGAGGATATTTTCATGTCAAATTTATAATTATTTTAATGATAAGAATAATACCATGATCTTCATATCTTTCTTCGATGTAAATGTTGACAATCTAAACCCAATGTTGATTAGATTTTCATTATGCTATGAGGATCCAAAGTAGAATCCCTCTAATGGTGATCCAAACATGCTCCACAATCTTGAAACATTACATATGAATCTCCGGGTGCTAGTGTGGAGGTATCAATCATCTTGTTTCATCTATGTTGATCACAATAAGTGATCCTTAGATATGAATATCTCACCTCTCTTGTTTTATTAGTCTTGATAGGGAGGAGGAAAGTGTAAAATCCTCTTAGTCTTGAGATAACTCTAGAGATGTTCTTGAGATAATTCTCTAAAGAAAAGTTATTGTGCACAATGATATGTATTAAAAGCATCCCAAATGATATAAGATAGGAATATATAGTGTTCGGGTGTAATATTGATAATTTCATATAGGCACTTAATCAAATATTAAATCTAACTTATTCCCCATGCCAATAATAATAATGATATTTCATAGCTTACGCTAACCCGTACATTCATTAAATATCATTTTTATCAGATAAATAAATAAATATTTATTTAATGATATCCAATGCTTATATCATTCTCGATATTGGGTACTTGACTCGGTCAAACTATCCTCAACATTTATTGAACTTAAAATAATAAATAATAAATAAATATTATTCATTTGATAAAATAAATAAATATTTCATTCATGGTCTTATGAATAAATATTTAATTTAATATTCGTGTAACTAACTAAATATTTATTTAATAATAAATATTATTTATTACCTTGTGAATAATACAATAAATAAATGGATATTGTATTTTTTGGGGTTCGTGAATACATATTTATTTAATATAATATCCAACTCATGGAATATATTCTAATTCGAATATAACCAGTGATCGAATATATGCAATCAATGAATCCTAAATAAATATTATTCCTAAATATTGAGAATATTATTTATCCCAAATATTAAATTCAAATATAATTTAATTGATATCATAGATACATACACTTTGTGTATATCCCTCTAAGCCTCTTTCTTAGTGGAATTAGCCAAGCTTGCCTAAAGTCCAAGGTTAGTGTCTAGTAACGCATCAAGGCATCCATAGAGAAAGAAGTTAACATAACAATGATGGAAACCGCATATTAATGATCACTATGTAATATAATCACTTTTTCATGATATCTCTAAATTAAGAAGTTTATATTCTCATGTCATCAACCTATGTGATCGATTACTCTTTCTTTAACTATGTGAAAAGAACTCCTCAATACACCATGGCCAAAGTTTTTTTTCAGTGGTTCCATTCCAACCAAAGGGTGTGAAATATTATCTTTTGTAATCAGAAGGTAAAAATCCCATATTGACGTAAATGAATAGTCATTATTCAAGATTCAGTAAATATTGATGAGGACAAGTGGATCAAGCTTAATGGATCAGTTGGAAATGATGTAAATGATATTTATTTATATATTCTTAAAGCGATGCACATATCAAGTGACTAATAATAATATTTTTTATTATTATTAGACTTGAGGTCAACTAAGAATTATATAATTGGCAAGGATCTTATGTGAAAATTGCAAACCCTAAACCTACAAAAATAAATATCTAATTATATGACTTGTTATAGACACACCTGTTGTGCACAAGAGAAGCCCTCTCAAGACCAAGAGAAAGTTCTAGAGATCTAAAGTGTGATCTCTTCTCTTCTCTCAATTCATTGAGAGAACAAAAAGAATTCTCAAAGAAAATTCTGTTGCGATTATCCATGAAATACGTAAGCGATTGGGATCCCCCATGCTAGCACCCGATGATTTTACGATGAATTTAGAGATTATGGTGTAATTGTGGATCACTGCTAGACTGATTCTACATTTGGATCCTACAACGCAACGATGATATGACAGGTTCAAGTAAACCATATAGTCAATGAAATAAGAATTACAAGTTCACGTAATTCTAGACCTGCTTATAAATTTAATTATAAATTACATATGAAGATCCTCCTCTTTCAGTTTTGAAGTTTAATCAAGTTAAGAAATATATGAATTCCATTGGTCATGAAATTATTTGTTATGTACAACTCAGATTATTCATAAATTAAGACTAAAAATCCTAGTTGGTTATGCCAAAATAGGCGTTCCCACTTCACCCAGAACCTACAGGTGGTTGTTATTTACTATGGTATGATTCCATTGCAATTTCATATTACTTTGATGTTATCCATGTTATGGTAATTTTGGTTATTTATATATTATTACTTGTGATGATACTGGGGGAATAATATCCCGTTGTGGTTTTATTTAACCCTATCCACTAGTTGGTAGTATGATATATGGGGAGATGCCTCTGAGGCCACACAATGACCCATCTCAATTACTGTTTGGGTGAATTGGCCTAGGGAAGTTACAATTCCTATTCCCTTTAATTAAAACGTCAATATAAGAATAACCAGTCACTCGTGACCTCCTCATGATTAAACATGAAAAATAGAATTCAATAATAAATAACATGAGGAAGTTTCTCTTTGCACTTTTCACTTCTTCAAATCTCATTTTCCATGTTCAAAATGATATCTTAAAAAACCTTGAAATAATCTCCTAGAAGTCTCTTGCACAAGACTCATCATGGTACCCCAAGCAGTGGATTGTCAAATGGATTTTTTTAGTTGACAAGATTTCATGGCATGGTGAAAATTTGTGGCCATTGTTTTCTTAAGCATGGTTTGTATTTATAAATGCAACAATAATACCAAAATTCAAACTATGGCATTGACTCATTGATCCATCTCCAACCAACAACTTCAAATTCTTCTCTAACTCTGCAACAATCAATCCATTATGATGTCTTAAAACTACAAGATTATCTCTTACTCTAATAAAACATTGGTATCCTAAGACTCTTCAAAACCATGAGTAATAGACCATAATGTTATCCTCACCATGAATCAATACTTTCTACAAACCATGTTGCTAATAAAAAATCAACATTATTGATGTAAACTTCAAAATAAGAGCTTCTTCAATTTACCTGAGTCCATACACTTGGAACACCCTTGAAACAATGACGTGGTTCAAACCACGATAATGAATAAAAACCACAAAAAATGAAATCATTATCACAAAATGGTTTCTTTAATCAGAACATATGGTAACCTGGGTTCATATGACACACTTCCACAATCATGTAATAACCATAATGTGGTTCATTTTTTTTCATTTGTTTTAAACATCTTGGAACACCACCATAAACTCCAAAGCAACTTAATTCCACATATTATGATAATCAAAAAAAGAAACTGTTGTGTATGCATATTTTTCCCATTTTATGTGTTGAAATTATCACAAAATCATTTATATTTATAATGAGATTCTTTGAATTTTAAATATAAAAGTGGGTGTTTTCATGTATAAAAATTTCTAGACAAAAAATAGAAAGGTTCAAATGAGAGTAACCTAACATCAGGTACCGGATGGCAAAGACAGAGGAGTTATCCATTGTCACCAGCTAATGAGAACCCGATGGGAATTATAGAAACTTGTAGTCAATTTCCTAGATAACAACTTGTTGAAAGCCTAACATGTATCTAGTGAATCCCAAGAACAAAAAAAACAAAATCAAGGGACCTCCTGGCTATAGGTCACATCAAGTGTCCTATGAATTGACTTGGTGCACATACAGACCTGTACAGACACCCAAAAAAAACATTGGGCAGCAGACACCCAAAAAAAACCCAACTCATACATACAATAAAACTTTCTCACCAACACACGGTGCCCTTATCCACATAAACTTGAAAATTGATGACCGTCGTTGGAGTTGTGGAGGAGAACCCTTCGGTGGACGATGTCAGAGCGATTGATTGACACATCTTGGATTCGAAGGAACCTTTCCAACGAACGTGATGCGATGATTGTTATTCAATCGAATCAAGGTAGGGGTTTATTATTTTGATTTATTTCTTCCCTATTCTTGGATTAAACGATGAACGCGGATCAACTCACAAGTAGGTTGATCCGCAGATCGTGCGTTCTTGCGGGAGGGTGTTAATTTCTATTTCGTTTGGGGTTTTGATTCGGGATTTGATTTTATGATAATTGTTTGATTGTCATTTTGATTCAACTATTAAACCTATTAATGGGAGTATATCGAAGGTGGTGCTTTTCTCTAGTGTTTTCCAAATTATGGCCAAGTATATATTGAAGGTGACGTTGTTCTCCAGTGTTTACTAAATTTTTGGGCCTGAAATTCAGAAGATAGAGACATGAGTTTTTGGTAGAGAAATTTGCGTGATAAATTAAAGGGGGTTTGAATAGTTTCCCACAATTGATGTTTCAGGATCAGAATATAGAATTTTGGAAAAGGCATGGAGTGCGCGAAAAATTAGGCAAAGTGCGCGAAAAATGAGAATGCACGAAAGATTGGTTTTGCACGCAATATGGAACGTTGTTTACAATTTTGCGCACAAGGGGTGTTTTGAGATCAGAACAAAGAAAAATGGAAAAGGCATGAAGCACATGCAAAACTCAAGAAAGTGCGTGAAATATGATGTTGCGTGAAAGAGTTTTTACACGCATGAAGAAGGTTTTACGTGTGGATTAGTGTTTTTCACGTAGGGTCAAAAATGCCTATAAATACGAGGTAACCCCCCTCTCATTTGTTAAGGCTCGACACTTAGAGAAATCCTAAGATCTGAAGCACATAAAATTATACACTAAGTGAGTTATGCGAAAATAAAGAGGTTTTCATGGGAAAGGGAAGTTGTGCAAAAAAGTGAAAAGTTGCGCAAAAAAGGAAGTCGTGCGAAATAGGTTTTCCGCGCCAAAAATGAATTTTTACGTGCAAGGCATTTGAATTGCACACAAGATACCCTAAAGGTTGTGTGAAAAAATTTGGGATCTTTGAACGTATTCAGTTGTGTGTATGGGATTTCTTACCATCTTCTGGGTAGGAAAGTGAAGAGTTGTAATTCAGATAATACACATTTTGAATTGTAAAGAAGCACTAAAACGTTGTATTTCCCTATTTGTGCTAAGAGGGTGCACACACACTTGCAAATTATCTTCCAGGTGCTACATGAGTGTAAGGGTGATAAAACACTATTTTATTGAATATTTTATTCATAATAAATAATATAATTTCCTCACATTGTGTTAAATATGTTTAATTAGAAAGTATTTGGGATTAGATCATTCATTTGAATATTTGATGAAAATTCCAGTTTTACCCTTTATAGTTCACTGAAGTATTTCGAAGATACATATTTTTATATTTATTATTTGAATTTGAAATTTTGTAACAGTGTTACTAACTTAATTATCTACAACCTTTATTCAGGACACTAGAGCTAAAGAGTGCATTTGGTTGTTGAAAATGGGCCATGAAGTTAAAGTTGGGCTAGACTCGCCAGAATGGAGAAGCTTATGTATTTCAGCCATAACTCCTTCATATGGGCCTGGATTAAGCCCAAATTTTGAGAGGAGATATAGGACCCATATCCTCACATTTGATCATTCTTGAAGGCCGGCCAATTCATGCGTTTTGTGGTAAAATAGGCGGTGCAAGTTGACATAAAATATTTGGCCGAGATTCCCCATTCACACTTGAAACCACTTTGAACCTAGCCTCCCCACCACTCTATAAATTGGTGTTTTTATCATTTGGTGGGGTTGGTACGTGATTTGGGAAGTTGAGGGCAGAGGAAAAGTGGATCCACTCCAATTATCCAACCATTTCAATAAGGGTAGCTCTTGAAGCAAGGATCCCTTCGACGAAGCTTTCTTCTTCTCCTTCATGTTGTAATGATTTTGTTTGTGTAATAAAATTCTTTGTTCTTCTTTTATTTATTCTCTTTTCTTCTGTTTTTTTTAAATTTATTCTTCTCTTAATATTACTCTTTGGGCTTAAATTCTTGAGTAGAAGCGTTATTGGGTTATACCCATTATAAACCTTTGCACATGCAAAACGCTTCTACGATGATTACGCCACCCATAGAAGAGTAGTCTTTTAGTAATCGATCTATCTTCTATCCTCTTAATTTAATTATTTTGAATCAATGAGCTACTGTAATTCACATAATATGATCCATGAATTGTGTTTTTAAATTACAAGAAACTAATCAAGAAATTGAACAATTAACACAAAAACACGCGAGGTCGGGATTTTGTGTAAATTGTGAGAGCGTAATCTTAATCGGTAATACAAGACCACACGAGATAAATTTGTAGAGTTAAAATATAATCCCTAAACACAATTAATACTCATTTCCAGAATGGATATGTGCTCTAATTAACCACTTAACATAAGCTATCCTTAGAACAACAATCAAAGCAGGGTGCTGCAATTGCGTGTTCCGAAGCTAGCCTAGGGTTTAAGTAATTTCATCTTTGTGGTTACGTTAACTCTCGTAGGGTTAGAGGGATAAAAAATTAGGGGATCATAATTAAGTGGATATTGATTTAAATGATAATGATTAATAAGTGAATGAAGAGGTATAGTTAGATCTATTACGCCTTTTAAAATAGATTTCTAAAAAAAACATCTTTTTGTTGTGTCATTTTAATCGAAATTCATTTCAAAACTAAAAACAAAAAAAAATATACAATCTTCTTCCAGCAAAATTATTCTAGATTAATAAACTATAAAAAAAACCCAATCCTTTAAAGTAGTGTTTTTATTTTATTCTATTTTATTTTATTTTTAGAATACCTTTAATAAGTTGTTAAATTCACTTCCTCCTTTGAGAGACGACCTTGGTCAGCCACTCTACTGCACCTAAGTACCCCAAAATCACATTAATCATTTGAGGGCGCCCACGACAGCGCTTTTTCAAATTGGCGCCGTTGCCGGGGAGGCAAGTAATTTATTCAACCATTTAGAGGTATTTCTTTTATTTTTCATTTTATTATTTTCTTCACCTCTCTCTTTCATCTTTCCCCTTTCTCAAGTTTTCCTTTTTTCATCCTCTTCTTTTCTTTTTGGACCATCAACTCAACTTCACATTTTTATTTTACTATGGTCCACTCACTTTCTTTTAATTTTTATTTTATTTTTGACACGAACTAATCCCGAAGATCTCTTAGATCTTGAACCTAAGATTGAACGCAACCTTAGGGCACGAATTAGACACTCTCAGTCTACGGGAAGTTTCAATATTCAACCAGTTGGTGAATTCCTCTATTCTGGAAACATTGGAATTGGAAGTTATTCAAATTCAAACATAAAAGAATAACCAATGGCTGGAAATAATGGAAATTAACTTAATAGAACCATTCGAGAATTGGCTGCACCTGATATTAACTATCAACCGAATTGTATTGCATACCCGAATATCGATTCAGACTTTGAGTTAAAATATGGATTAATTCACCTTCTTCCAAAGTTTCATGGATTGTTTGGTGATGATCCCAACAAACACCTTAAAGAATTTAATGTGGTTTGCTCAACTTTAAAACCAAGAAATGTTTCTGAAGATCAAATCAAATTAAGAGCATTCCCATTCTCACTTGATGGAGCTGCAAAAGATTGGATGTATTATTTGCAACCTGAAGATGTAACATGTTGGAATGATTTGAAACGTCTTTTCTTGCAAAGATTTTTTCCAGCATCAAGGACCACATCCATTCTAAAGGAGATATCGGGGATCAAGCAAGCACATGGGGAGTCAATGTATGAGTATTGGGAGCGATTCAAGAAGTTGTGTGCAAGCTTCCCACATCACCCAATCAGTGAGAAATTACTCATTCAGTACTTTTATGAAGGACTCACACCTATGGAGAGAAGCATGGTGGATGCTGAAGCTGGAGGAGCATTGGTGGACAAGACACCAGTAGCTGCACGAGCATTGATCGACAAAATGGCCCAAAACTCCCAACAATTTGGCGATAGAGGTACACCACATATCAGGGGAGTACATCAGGTAAGTCCTTATTCTCTTGAAAGTCATTTGATTGATACAAATTTGGAATAATTGACCACTATGGTGAGGCAGATTTCTTTGGATCAAAAGACATCCCAACCCATTCCTTCAAGGCCTTGTGGTATTTGCACTAAGACAAGCCATCCAACTGACTGTTGAGAGATAGAGGATTGTGCAGCAGTATTCCCTGGGAGACCATTTCAGCAGAAGCAACAACCATATCCCCAAAAGAAGTTTGATTCATTTGCTCCAACATACAACCAAGGGTGGAAGGATCAATCAGAAATGAGGTATGGATCTGGACAACAACAAAGGCCCCCTTTTCAACAAAACTTCTAGCAGCCTCCGCCTTACCAGCAGGGTTTCCAACAACCCCAAAGGAGATTTGAAGATCAAACATCAACAAGCCAACAACAAGGGAATCCCCCACCTAAGGTAGATTCTAACACTGATGATCTTTTGAAGTAAATTGTTCTTAATCAACAGAATGAACTGAAGAGTCAAGGTTCGGATTTGAGGGAGTTGAAGACTCAAATGAGCCAGATTGCCACCGCCATCCATGAACTTGTGAGTAAGAATTATGGAAATCTACCTTACCAACCCACTCCAAATCCAAAGGGGAATTTCAGTGCCATCACATTGAGAAGTGGGAAGTAAATGAATGATACATCTGTACCTACCATTCCACCGGGATTCACCTCAACTCCGGAGTAGCCGCATTCCAAACCAACTGATGAGCAATCCAAAGAGAAAGATAAAGGTAAGAAAAAGATTGATTATGTTCCTCCTAAACCCCTTCCTTTTCCCAAAAGGGTTGTTCAAACCAAGAAGATGGATGAAGAAGCAATGCAAAAGGAGGTTTTGGACACATTCAAGCATGTGGAGATCAACATTCCTCTACTTGAAGCCATTAAGAAAATTACAAGGTATGCAAAATTCTTAAAATAACTTTGTACCAATCGAAGAGGGCTCAAGGGAAATGAGAGGATCAACCTTGGAAGGAATGTCTCAACACTCATTACATCAACTCTAGCAATGCCAACAAAGTGCAAGGATCCCGGGACATTCACCATCCCATGTACCATAGGGGAGTTGCACTTCTCTGATGCTCTTTGTGATTTAGGAGCTTCAATAAATGTGATGCCTCACTTTTTATTCTCTTCTTTACAGGTTGGTGAGTTGAAGCCGACAAGATTAGTGGTGCAGTTGGCGAATAAAGCTACGACATATCCAGCGGGAGTTCTTGAGGATGTACTTGTCCGGGTAAGAGACATGATCTTTCCAGCGGATTTCTATGTTCTTAACATGGAGTATGATCAGGTAAGTTCTCATGCCCCCATTATCTTAGGTAGTCCCTTCCTCAAAACTACAAAAACTATCATAAATGCCAATGAGGGTACACTTTCCATGGAATTTGGGGATGAAGTTGTGATATTTAATGTTATGGATTCCATGAAGTACCCCTTAGGGAGATTATGAGTATTGGTTCTAGTTTGATGTCTAAAAGTACTTCCACACCTGTTTCTAAGGAACAAGACTCTCTAAGATTTGATTTTGAAATGGAATCATATTCTGATTTTGATCATGTGAACTCTGATTATGACATGGCTATAGAGTATGCTGATGGATTTGATGCTTTATTCTATGATTTTGATGATGTATATTCTAATATCGATGCTCTTTGTGCACATATTTTGGTTCCTTCAATGTCTCTATCCATACTAAACCCTCCTTCATTAGAACTCAAGCCATTGCCACCAAATCTGAAATACTCATACTTGTTGAGTGGTGAGAGATTACCTGTTATCATTGCTAACAATCTCCCTTTTGAACATAAAGAAAAGCTTTTGAATATTTTGAGAGAGAACATCAGGGCGATTGGGTGGACCATGGCTGACATATCAGGTATTAGCCCCTCCATTCGCATGCATAGGATTCTCTTGGAGGATGGGGCTAAACCGGTGAGACAACCACAAAGGAGACTCAATCCCACCCTCTTGGAAGTTGTTAAAAAAGAAGTTGAGAAATTGCTCGAGGCAGGTATAATCTTTCCCATTTCAGATTCTTAGTGGGTAAGTCCAATTCAGGTTGTGCCTAAGAAGAGTGGTGTTACTGTTGTTAAAAATGAGAAAGATGAGTTAGTTCCAATGAGGGTGCAAAACAGTTGGCGTGTGTGTATTGATTATAGGAAACTAAATCATTCCACTCGCAAGGACCATTTCCCCCTCCCATTTATTGACCAGATGCTTGAGAGACTAGCTGGGAAGACACACTATTGTTTCTTGGATGGATTTTCTGGATATTTTCAGGTTCCTATAGCTCTGGAGGACTAGGAGAAGACAACATTCACCTACCCATTCGGTACCTTTGCTTACCGAAGGATGCCATTTGGACTTTGCAATTCCCCAGGTACCTTCCAGAGATGCATGGTGAGTATTTTTTCTGATTTTATTGAGACTTGTATGGAGGTATTTATGGATGATTTTACAGTGTATGGGTCTTCATTTGATGAATGTCTAAGTAGTTTGGGAAAGGTGTTGAATCATTGTATTGCGAAGAATCTAGTCCTAAACTTTGAAAAGTGTCATTTTATGGTAGATCATGGCATTGTCTTAGGGCATGTAGTGTCAAAACATGGGATAGAGGTTGATAGATCTAAGGTAGAAATTATTTCATCCTTACCCTATCCTTCATGTGTGCGTGATGTTAGATCTTTACTAGGGCATGTAGGATTTTATCGGCGCTTCATCAAAGATTTTAGTAATATTTCTCTTCCTATGTCATGATTACTTAAAAAAGATTCTGATTTTGTGTTTGACGATTTTTGTAGGACTTCCTTTGATGATCTAAAGAAGTTTCTGACCACTCCACCTATCATACAGCCCCCACAGTGGGAGATTCCTTTTGAGCTTATGTGTGATGCCTCCAACTTCGCGGTTGGAGCGGTCTTATCTCAGAGAGTGGAGGGATGTTCACATGTGATCGCCTATGCATCGAGGACACTGGATTCAGCCCAATAAAATTACACAACCACAGAAAATGAGTTTCTTGCTGTCATATTTTCTTTAGATAAATTCCATTCATATTTATTAGGCACTAAAGTAGTTGTTTTTTCTGACCATGCAGCTTTGAGGTACCTCCTAAAGAAGCCAGATGCAAAGCCACGACTTATCCGTCGGATGCTCCTTCTTCAGGAATTTGATATTGAGATAAAGGATAAGAAGGGATCAGATAATTTGGTGGCAGACCACATGAGTAGGCTTACTCACACACTAGAGGATGACACCTTGGACCAGGTACCACTTCGGGACACTTTCCCCAATGAGCATCTCTATACCATCTCAGGTACGCATCCTTGGTATGCTGATTTAGTTAATTACATTGTTTCCTTTGAAATCCCAGCAAATTTGAAGAAGCATCAAGTCCAAAAATTAAAAAGTGAGTCTAGATATTATGTGTGGTATGATCCTTACCTCTGGTGCATGTGTAGTGACCAAGTAATTAGGAGGTGTGTTCCCGATCATGAGTTTGAGTCTGTTTTGAATTTCTATCATACACTTGCTTGTGGTGGAAACTTTGGACCCCAACGGACAACTAGGAAGGTTTTGGACTCTGGATTATATTGGACTAGCTTGTTCCATGATGCCCATGTGTTTTGTAAGTCATGCTATCATTGCCAACACACTGGGAATATTTCTAGGAGAAATGAGATGCCCCAACAACCCATACTATTCTGTGAGATTTTTGATGTATGGGGCATTGATTTTATGGGTACTTTTCCTAGTTCATTTGGATTTTTTTATATTTTGGTTGTTGTTGATTATGTGAGTAAATGGGTGGAGGCCAAGGCCACCAGGACTGACGATTCTCATGTTGTTGTGGACTTTGTCAAAACACAGATTTTTTGCAGGTTTGGAGTACCAAAGGCCATCATCAGTGACCAAAGGACATACTTTTGCAATAGGAATTTTTCTTCCCTCCTTCGGAAGTATAGGGTGACACACAAAACATCAACACCATACCACCCCCAAACAAATGGCCAGGCTGAGGTTTCAAATCGTGAGCTGAAACAAATATTAGAGAAAACCGTGCAGCCAAATAGGAAGGATTGGAGCAAGCACTTGGATGAAGCATTGTGGTCTTATAGGAAATCATAAAAGACACCCATTGGTATGTCCCCATTTAGGATTGTTTTTGGGAAAACATGTCATCTCCCAGTGGAAGTCGAGCATCGGGCATATTGGGCTATAAAGAAATGCAACATGGATTTGGCCCAAGCTGGAATTCAAAGGAAGTTGCAAATTCAAGAGCTTGAGGAGATTTGACTGTCATCATATGAGAACTCAAGGCTCTACAAGGAAAGATCAAAAGCAGATCATGACAAAATGATCCAACAAAGGGAGTTTCATGTTGGAGAGAAAGTCCTTCTCTATAGTTCACGACTCAGGCTGATGCCTGGTAAGTTGCGTTTCAGATGGTTAGGTCCTTATATTGTGACTTCCTTATGGTGCAGTGGAGATCACACAAGAGGACACTGGAAGGAGATTTACAGTCAATGGGCAACGTTTGAAGAGATACATTGAGGGACTTCCTACTGATGCAGTGGATTTTATCACACTGCATGACCCCATCATCACTTGATCACATCAGGCTGTTTCTAACCCTTTCACTTTTATATTATTTGTCCTTTTTAAATAATTCTGCATTTCATGTGCATATATCATCTCATAGGTTCACATTGAGGACAATGCAATATTTTAAGTTTGGGGGAGGGAACCTTTTAGTTTAGTAATTTCAATTTTTTCCTGTTAAAAAAAAAACAAACAAAAAAATTGTGTGTTTTTTCAAATTTTGTGTGTTTATTTTTTCAATTTTCTTTGTGTTTTTGAAATTTTTGAGCTAAAATGATTCTCATCACAATTTTGAAATGCATATCAATGAGTGAAACAATTTATCCCATGAAACTGAGCTTAAATGAATGCTGAAAATGACTTTGTTTCAAGTTCAAATATTTAGTAATTTCATGAGAAGTACACTAAATTTTGAATCCCATGCCACATCTCACTGTCTTTATATTTGAAATCAATTTCTTGTGAGGCTTCTGAACCATTATTTTCATATTCTTTACATTCACCTCAATTCTTGAGAGAACCAAACCATGCTTGATTTAACCAGAATTTGATCTATTCCTATCAAAACTTGAGGGTTTGAGGTACTTATGTTTAAATGATTGAGGAATTTGTTTGGTATTAAAGCCCCTATTTCAAAGAATCCTTTTTTATAATGGCCTACCTTGAATATTTAATCCTTGTAGCCCTTAGAAGCCATGCACAACCTGTTAGGTTAGCCACATTACAAGCCAATTTTCCCTATCCAACCAACTCTTGAAGTGAAATTGCATAATATAGTTGAGCTTAAGTGTGGGGGAATCTATCTTGTGTTGTGCCACCACATTCTATGATACTTTGGGTGGAAAATTAAATTCTTAAGAGATGTGTTTGTTGTTGAAAAAAGTCATTATATTGAAAGTTGTGCCTTTTCTGGAGCTTTCATGACAAGTGAAGCTGTGCCTTTTCTGGAGCTTCTAATTGAGGTGGAAAGCTGTGCCTATCTGGAGCTTTCAAGAAAATCATGTTTGAGAAGATTAAAATTTTTGATACTGAAATGATGAATGGTGTAAACTTTTCATGACTTTTCATGATTATTGAGCTGAATTGATACTATGGGGATTGAGAAGAAGACCATATTTAAGTTAAAATTAGATTAATGCAATTTTGCTTCAAAAAAAGAGAGTCAAGCCCTCCTCATTCAGCCTCATAGTTTTTCACATCTTAATCCTACCAACCGAAAGCCACAGAACAACCCTGAAAAGTCCTCATGATAAACATATGTCCTTGACTCACATCGGGTAGCGATGTAGAAATTTATCAAGCCTATGGTGACCCTTGTATGAGTTTGTATGAGAAAGACATCGCAAAAAAATTGATATTTGAGTGATGAGAGAAAATTCAAGCGAGGTAAGTGTTTTGTGCATGGGAGGATAAATAAAGTGGAAATATATTGAATGATATAAATGAAGAACTTGAAATAATGGTTTTTATGAGGCATGATATCTTTTGTTTCTTGGTGTGTAATTGTTTGATCTCAATGATATGTGTTTTAAAATTGGTTTTGATTTGATATTAATGTTTACTTGATATAAGGTTTTGCTCAGGAGTGCAAAAGGGTAAGTGTGAGGGAGTTGATAAAACACTATTTTATTGAATATTTTATTGATAATAAATGATATAATTTCCTCAAATTGTGTTAAATATGTTTAATTAGAAAGTATTTGGGATTAGATCATTCATTTGAATATTTGATGAAAATTCAAGTTTTACCCTTTATAGTTCACTGAAGTATTTAGAAGATACATATTTGTATATTTATTATTTGAATTTTAAATTTTTTAACAGTGTTCATAACTTAATTATCTACAAACTTTATTCAGGACACTAGAGCTAAAGAGTGCATTTGGTTGTTTAAAATGGACCATGAAGTCAAAGTTGGGCTGGACTCGCCAGAATGTAGAAGCTTATGTATTTCGGCCATAACTACTTCATATGGGCCTGTATTAAGACCAAATTTGGAGAGGAGATATAGGACCCATATCCTCACATTTGATCCTTTTGGAAGGTCGGAAAATTCACGCGTTTTGGTGTTCAAATGGGCGGTTCAATTTGGCCTAAAATATTTGGCCGAGATTCCCCATTCACACTTGAAACCACTTTGAACCTAGCCTCCCCACCACTCTATAAATTGGTGTTTTTCTCATTTGGTGGGGTTGGGACGTGCTTTGGGAAGTTTATGGAAGAGGGAAAGTGGATCCACTTCAATTATCCAACCATTTCAACAAGGTTATCTCTTGAAGCAAGGATCCCTTCGACGAAGCCGTCTTCTTCTCCTTCATGTTGTAATGATTTTGTTTGTGTAATAAACTTATTTGTTATTATTTTATTTATTCTCTTTTCTTATGTTTTGTTTAAATTTATTCTTCTCTTAATCTTTTTCTTTATTCTGGAATTCTTGAGTAGAAGCTTTATTGGGTTATACCCATTATAAACCTTTGCACATGCAAAATGCTTCTACGATGATTACGCCACCCATGGAAGAGTAGTCTTTTAGTAATCGATCCATCTTCTACCCTATTCATTTAATTATTTTGAATAAATGATCTAATTTAATTCACATAATATGATCCATGAATTGTGTTTTTAAATTACAAGAAACTAAGCAAGCAATTGAACAATTAACACAAAAACACGCGAGGTCGGGATTTTGTGTAAATTGTGAGAGCGTAATCTTAATCGGTAATACAAGACCACACGGGATAAATTTGTTGAGTTAAAATATAATCCCTAAACACAATTCATCCTCATTTCCAGAATGGATATGTTCTCTAATTAACCACTGACCATAAGCTATCCTTAGAACAACAATCAAAGCAGGGTGCTGCGATTGCGTGTTCCGAAGCTAGCCTAGGGTTTAAGTAATTTCATCTTTGTGGTTACGTTAACTCTCATAGGGTTCAAGGGATAACAAATTAGGGGATCATAATTAAGTGGATATTGATTTAAATGATAATGATTAATAAGTGAATGAAGAGGTAGAGTTAGATCGATTACGCCTTTTAAAATAGATTTCTAAAAAAACATCTTCTTGTTGTGTCATTTTAATCGAAATTCATTTCAAAACTAAAAACAAAAAAAATATAGAATCTTCTTCCAGAAAACTTCTTCTAGATTCATAAAATATAAAAAAACCCCAATCCTTTAAATTAGTGTTTTTATTTTATTCTCTTTTATTTTATTTTTAGAATACCTTTAATAAGTTGTTAAATTCACTTCCTCCTTTGAGAGACGACCTTGGTCAGCCACTCTGCTGCACGTAAGTACCCCAAAATCACATTAATCATTTGAGGGCGCCCACGACAACGCTTTTTCAAAGGGTATATCCTACTCATTTTATTTCACATCAAAGGATTGTTTTCTAGTGGATTTTGTGGTACTGGATTATTTCTGTACCATACCAAGCATAACTACTCTTGTTAAATAGTGAATCTTGTAAATCTTGTGTTCTTGTGGTTGCGTGTGTTCATAAGGGAAATAACTCTTTAACTAAAGGAAAAAGGTTGTTTCAAAAGAAAGGAAACATAAAATAAAAATATATCATTGATTCACCCCCTCCCCCTCTCAGTGATACTTGGATCCTGATTGGGTAACTTCACAGTACCTCTTTGTGCTTACAGGTTGGAATTTTTAATTTGCAGACTCCTTCTCTTGGTGGGATTGTATTCTGGCCCAATTTACTTTCCTCACTTTACTTTTGTTGTACTCTGTTGGTTGGGTTTATTTGTATGCATTCATTTTGTTCCTTAGTGGTTTTTTACATTTCAGCATTTGTGATCTTGGAGATTTGTGTGTGTGTGTAGGTACTTAGACAATGCCTCCCATGTTAGTGATATGCCTACTCGGTGCTAGTCACCAACACTTGTCCTATTAGAGGTGGGCTTGGGGAGTCGCGACATAGGCCCCATTGGGACGGGTCGTGACGGGGGTAGTGGTCCCCGATGATGTTAGTACAAGTCCTCTTATTATTCACACCCATCAGAGAAGGATAATAGTTGAGTTGGTTGGGCCATTGGTGGTGACATGGCTAGTTGGTTAGAAGAACCACCTCTAAATAAGAGTTGCTCTTGTTCGGTGGGGGTATTATTGTAAACATACATTAGTGATCCTACTGGTCACAAAGCTCTAGAGGGGTGGTTTCTCTCTAGTTACACTCATTCGTAGTTCGAAGAAGCTCCAGGAGGTGGTCTCTCCTAGCTCCTACAGCTGAAAATCCATACCTTACTACCTAAAAGTGTAGAAGTGGTTGTTAGAAATAAAGTTTGAGGTTCGGTTGATTGATTTACATTTCTTTGTTGCTTTCTTCTTCTTCTACATTTTTACTATTTATATAACATTGTATTGTTGATCTACTCAATTCTATGAAAATTATAGTTAATTACAAGTTAGAGACAATGTTGATATTGAGTTAATTACCAAAGTGTGGGGCCACACTAGTTTTGCTGGTTAGAAACTCTGCTCCTAATGGAAAACTCACCTTATAAATGATGAAATATATAATTATGAATGAATAATCCAAGAGGAATAGTGAGGTGGTTATACTTTGGAATCAATATCACTTTTCAAAAAAAAGGATGATAAAAATATTAAAGGAGCAAATGAAAGAAGCTCATGATCAAAATCAAAAAAATAGGGGGTGATCAAAATCTAAATCAAGATACAGTATGAGGAATTGTGGTAAACTCAGGTACTTAATTCGAGAGTGTTGGAAGTTAGCGGAACAAAGGAAACTGGAAGTTAAACCCCCCCAAAAATAACATTTCTCTTGTTGGTGATTATGTCCTTATTGTTCAATAAGTCAATCATGTCAATCTTATAAACCAATATTTAACGTGGGTGGTCGATTCAAGTATCTCCTACTATTCCACTATCTAACAATATTTTTCATTTTACACTCCATAAAGTTTCTATCACATGAATATGTAAGATTTTTCCAAGAATAAAAGATATAAATTTGGATATTTGTGTTTATTGTGTCCTGAAAAAACAACAAAAAACATCATTTCATAGTTATTTGTTATATATAAAAGAAAAAAAATTAGATTTAATACATATAGATGTCTCATTGACTTCTATTAATGATCACTCTAGAAAATTATGAGTATTTGCTTCAAAAAATAAATATCAAGTGAAAGAGTTTTCAAGTAGTTTCATCTGAAAGTTGAGAGAGAAACAAGTAAACAATTAAAGTGTGTATGTGTTGACAATAAAGGAGAGTATCACGGTCCATTATAAGAATGATGTATATGTTTAGACATTACAATGGAAAAATAAATATAAAAAACACCTCAACATAATGGCATCGTGGTGAGGATGAACAAAACCATCTATAAGGGGGTTGGATGTATGCTATCAAATGAAAAAATATTAAAATTGTTATGATAAGAGTCAATGAGGACCACAATTGATCTTATCAACATTTCTCCATCTTTTTCACTGAGTTACGACATACCAAAAAGGGTTTGGACAAGTAATGATCTCTCATACAAACATTTGAGAGTTTTTGATTGCAGGGTATTTGTGCACTTCCCAAAAGATGAGAGGAAGCTGTAGGGAAAGGGAAAGTCATGTATCTTGGATTTATTCATGAATAATTTCAATATATACTTTGGGATTATATCATCAAGAGAAGCTTCAATCAAAATAAACTCTTATCAACTTAGAATCAACCACCTCACCAAAAATTCTAGATAATGGGGGAGAGGTTTATAGTGCTAATAATATGACACCCCCATGTGATATGTTTCCATCATTTGATGTTTCAGAATATATCCCACTAAAAAGAGCGATTGAAAAAAACCACTAGAAAACAACAATTGAATCGTAAGTACTTGCTACACAAGTATGTGATACTCATTAACTTGGGATAACCATATAGTTATGATGCGGTTATAATTCATTACAAGAATGTGTGAATAAAATTCATATAAAAGGTGATGTAGTTATTGCATAATATTTACACATTCAACTTGGTAGGGTTACCACATAGAAATAAAATACTCAAGAATAAGTTGACACACATAATCAAATTGGTTTTGAAATCATACAAACAAAATAAAGGTATTGAATTCGATAAAAAAATATCTTGTTGTAAAAATGAATTCTATTAGAGTTTTTTTAGGCTTGGTAAATAGTCTTAGTCTGGAGCTTCAACAACTTGATGTTAAAATTTCATTTATACAGAATGGCTTGAAAGTTTTTCAGTGAAAGTTGAAAAAAATTTGCATATAAACTTAAGAAAAGTTTATATAGTTTGAAACAAACACCAAGACAATGATACAATAAGTTTGAATCATTCATGGAGAAAAATAAATATAAAACTCTATTGATCATTGTGTATTCCTAAAAAGTGTTTCCGATGGTGACTTAATTATATTGTTGTCTTATGTTAGTAACATGTTGATTATAGGCAAATATATCACCAAGATTAATTGGTGAAAAAATGAGTTGAACAAGTCTTTTGAAATAAAGTATTTGGGTGAAGCTATAATGATTCTTGGCATGACAATTACCCATGACATAAAGTATCGTATGATTTGGATATCTCAATAATGATACATAAAAGAAGTATTTTATGATTCAACATGAATAAACCTGAATCATCTAAATTTTCACTTGTGAGTCACTTTAAGTTCATGAAAATTGTGGGAGGAACTGGAGATGGAGATACAAGAAAGTCAATATTTGGATTGTTGATAAAAATTATGGGAGAAGTTGTTTCATGACAATCAAAAATACAAAAGTTTGTCACCTTATTAAACATATAAGTTGATTATATCATAATATCTAAAGGTTTAAGGAAATATTCCATGAATTATTATTATTTTCAATATCCAGGATAGATCCAAGAGAATTATATTCCTTACTGTGATAGTCAAAGTGTAATTCATCTTAGTAAAAAACCAACAATTCATTAAAGTTCTAAACACATCGGTGATTGATTTAGATTTATAATGCTGAAAGATAAGTTGTTGAAAATTAAGAAAGTGTACCCCAATGATAATAAGACAAATATGATGGAAACAATTTTACCAAAAGAAAATTGGAAGGTCTTCAAGGAGACTTTTGGTTTATCTTTTGTCACAAATTAGTCTTGAGGGGTGATTGTGGCTCACTCTTAATTTTAGAATTTAATTGTGGAAGGAATATTTTTCCTTTTATCGGTGACAAACCCAAGTTATCTAGTAATGCATTTTAAAACTGATATCATCAAGGGAAGATGAATCACCCTTTAAAATGTTGTTTTTATTCTCTTTAAATTGAGATAATTTCCTTTAACATTCATCCTTTAATGGATGATTAGAGACAAAGATGATAGTGGCTCCCCTTACATGGGAATACACCTTTCCGAACCATGTTAAATGTCATGTGATTCTTTATTTCTATTTGTGTGTGTGGGGGGTATGGTGTTTTGGTGCTCAACATAATTGGTGATAGATTCAATGAGTTCAATTGTTTTATCCAATTGTCTTAATACTTGTGAAATGGTTATTTTTTTCTTATATCATGGACTAGAGATACTGTAGAGCAAGTGATAACTCTGATGTAAACACTCCTACTAGAAAATGACATGTTTCAAGCTGGTTGTTCATCTAAAAAATACAATATTGTTGCTTCTTTGTTTAGAACTTTCCTCATAGCAGAATGATTTTTTAAATATGTTGAATCTCATCATCAGTGTCAACTTGTTCAGTTGGGTTTTCTATAGAATTATGTATATGTTTTGGCTCACTTGTAATGGTTGAAATGAAGGTTCCATTTGATTTTAGAAAACATGTTTTGTTTTTTTTCAAAATAATAATAATAATTATTGTATTGGATTATATAAATGAAAATAATTTCTTATGAATTTAAAATAGAAATGACAGTTTTTTGGAAAATATAAAGGAAAAACTTATTTTCTCTCACATTTTATAATACATTTTTGAACATGGATTTATCGTAGCTCTGGGTCGTGAGGCCAACTTTCCAACTACCTTGCATGTCGCTCCCTCTAGTGAGGCAGATCGAATTTGTGAGGATTGTGAAGGAGACTAAGAGGGGAAATTTGTTTATTATAAGGTTTCTTGTGTGTGTGTGTGTGTGTATTCAATTTTAGATCTTAAACTTCAATTAAATTACGTAAATGATTCTCGATCGTCATTTTTAAGAAATTAAAGTGGATCTTATCCAATTTCCAATGGGGCCCATCCACCTTACTTTAATAATGAACAAACTGTATAATATTTGTTTTATAAAATATAAATTAAATTTAAAATAAAATAAAATATATGAATATTATGAAATAAAAATTATTGGTATATGGTTTATAGTTGAAATAAAATTAATCTAATTTTATTAAAATTAGGGACATTTATTAATAAATCTATTTTTTAGACTTAATTACATGGAAGTACAACTAATAGTTTGGGAAAATAATATTGATAATTTATTATTTAAAATAATTATATGATAATAAAAAAATATGATAAATAATAACATAATATTAAAAATATAATAAACTTGATTTGATCATCTAACTCAACCAATCTGGATAGTTCTATTTGAATAACCCTTAATTGGTTCAATGATTAGTTTGGTTATAATAACATTGGTTTATATATAATATTATCAAGTAATTATGGTATTTTATTTTATATGCATGGAAAATGTGATTAAATATGCTAAATATGGAGAAACTCAAGTGTGAAAGAAGTGTTCAATATTAGTATTTTTATTTTTTTTAGTTGTATTCGCATCATAACACCAAATCCAACATACCTACACTAGAATTATAAATGTATAAAGAATTATAATTTTGAAGTGATAAAAGAAATTATACCTTAATCATTTCACATGTTTCACTCATTGGTTCATTGTTGCTCAAATGACCCAAGCAAGAAACCCTCTAGACGTGTCCATGGATGCGTCACGTGCTCTAAGTCATATATCTTTGATCTTGTGTGACCTTTATAACTCCATGAACATGATATGTAAAGGAGGAATAAGACCGCATGTGTTCATATCTCTTTTTTACCTCTCTAAAACTATGAATTTTGGGTCTAAAATGTGTTTTATACCCTGGTTGTATGTTTTTTAATTTCACTTTAGTACTTTAAGAAGCATAACTTATAAAAAAACTCAAAATATCACTTAATAATTGTATAAAAAATATTAAGTGTCATGGAAATTTCATCACACATTTATAACAACTCAAAATTTCACGAGATGAAATACAGAAAATTTATGCGGCTTGTGTTTTTCGATGTGTGTTTAATAAACCTTGGACACATGATGTTTGTTTGAAAACAACTTCTCATATTCACTTATTTAAATATAAATCATTTGTAAATACCTTGGAAAATAAATTCAATTTGCATTATTCTAAACTTGAATACCCTATTGAATTTATTTATTTATTTTACTTTCAATCATTCACACTCGAATGAACATTGGACCACGGATGTGGTTCCCACTTCGTCTTAAACTTTGATTCATCTATATTAGTGGTGAAGGTTTTGGGCATAGTGTAAGCATCAAATGGGTATTCCCAACTTGGATTTTTGTCATAATCAATGATTAATCCGATATGTGCATCGATGATAAATGTTATGACCAATAGAATTGAATCAAATATTAATTGATGAGAGAATGCCTGAACCAAAATGTAGGATCATCACATAATGACTTATAATTAATTTAAGCAATTAAAAAATTACCTTGCAATGAATTCTTTTTTCATTGATGAATCTGAAAATGTCGCTATGTTGTATAGTCATTGCATTATAGTAATCAAGTGTAGATTCACTCTAGCATCCATACATGCTCTATGAACCTCCGAACATCACTGTAGAAATCTTCAGGTGCTAGCGTAGTTGGTTGTAACTCATGAATCGTTCATCTTTGATCGCCCCAACAATCACTTAAAAAAGAATTATCTTTGATCCCCCTAGAATTGAGAGTGGTTTTTGAGAGAATTCCTTGATAGGGAACTCTCTAGGGCTTTGAGAGAATTCTTCGGATGATGTTGTTCACAACTAAACAAAATGGAAACAACCATTGGAAATAATATAACCGAGTTTAAATAGTGCTAGAGTTAAAAAATAATAACTGTACATGTGCCCTTATTATTTTCTTAATACCTACAGAACTTCATGTCTATAATAATAATAATATTATTATTTCTTAACATATACAAATCTCACAAATTAATTAAACATTTTTTATTCAATTAATATTTAATATATATTATTTATTATTAGACCATTAACCTCGGTATGTCATTCCTTTACAATATTTATTGGTCCTTAAATAATTATTATTTATTTAATAAATAAATATCACAGTATTATTCACCTATAAATAAATAAAAATTATATTCACTAAACGATAGATAAATATTTATTAAATATTTTTCTCACAAAATATTCTATCAAATAACTAGTGACAGAATATATGCGATAAAAAAATTGATTATTATTAAACCACATGCGGAAATAATATTTACTCAACATGTTAAATAATAAATAATATTATTATTTAACTAAAATTATCAATACACTTAGTATGTGAACTTCTAGGCCTCTTTCTCAATGGAATTAGATGAAGCAACCTAAAGTCTATGATTAACATCTAGTAATAAATCAAGACACCCATAAAAGAATAAGTTAATGTCTCAACGACATAAAACCTCATACAGATGCTTATTGTATAATATAATTCCTTTATCACGATATCTCTAATCAAGCTGGTTGTATGTCGGTGCCATCAAACTTTGTGTTTGATATCTATTTCTTTAACTTTCCAAAAATGAACTTACCTACAAAACACCATAGTCATGGATTTATTTAGACTATATAATTTCCATCAAAGAGCCTGAGGTATCAACTTCTATTAAAGAACATAATGGAAAAATCCTTTCTTATATTATTCATTAATGAAATATTACTCATGACACAACCAATGTATCCTATTTTTCTGTAAACATATGTCGTCATGGTTTTCATCAATAAATAAAAGTATGTGACTTATATTATCTATTAATAATAATATTAAAATCTAAGAATCAATAAACACATCTGTAGATAGGAACATCCAATGACACATACAAATGTACATTTCCTACTGGTGGGTCTCGTTCTCATAATCTCTTATACTATAAATTACCAAGGGCATATACCATGAGAAGGTTCCTCAAAGTCCCATGAGCCTCCACACCTAATAGCTTGTACCATTTGTATTCATCAAATGATTTCATCAGAATATGGAACATATATTTAAGAATATCATCACAACACTTCTAGGCTCTCATCATAGCGGGGAGCTGATATGACCTTTCAGTGCGACAACTACTCTTAAGACATTATCACATATTGTGTCATGCAGAAAAAACAATCATGATGTGTTAACTGGTTTATTAATATTTTAAACTATAAATTAATTTAATAATAAAGTACACAAAATTTGGTTCTAGGACACTAAATCCAACAAGTGGAACCTCTAAATAAACATTACGTGTGATCCTATAGGCCCATATCTTGATAAAAGTCAGTCCAACTCACAGATAAAGAGTTGTATCTAGTAATACATCATGACCCCTAAATTTGAAAATTAAAAATCATTGTAAATTTGTTTCTATTACTAATCATTATTTATTCTATAGTATAAAGTATTACAGGAATAAATTTAGTTTTACTGAATGGAGAAATCTAGTTCTATCAGATGGACATATACAATATATATCAAACAAACATGTACAAACTACATCATATGGTTGTATACAAAGTACATCATATGGAAAAGTATAAAATACATTGAATGAAAATATAAAAAACCTATCATATGTAGGATTATAAAGTTTATCGAACAGAGTTGTAAAAATTCCATTGGATCAGGACTTATAAATTCTACCTATTACATATTCACAATGCCACCAGATAGAGATGTCCAAAGTATACCGGATGTAGATTCCCTATTTCTACTAGAAAAACTCTTTAAAACGTTTTAATGATTCTAAATTAGATGACCATCATAAAAATCATTTATATGTTTAAATTTAAAGATGATGTGTCCATTGATGCAACAACTAATCTTGAGAAGTGTGGAATTTGACCACTATAAGATTTTCTGTAAATAGGATCAGAACCTTGAGAAGAATAATCAACTAACTCCATATGATCTAATTTTTTTATAAGTTTATGAAACATATTGTTTCTTATTTCTATTCAGTCATAATATTTAGACAATTTTCCTTAAAGTGTACATTTGTTAGTTTATCAATATAAATTTATTATGGTTTGTTTTTGTAATTAATGTTTGTCTAGTCATGTTGACTGAGGGCTCTCAGGTATAGAGAGAAATAGGTTTTTATGATTAGGTAGATTGAGGGCTCCTAGGGATAAAGAGACATATTTGTGTCTGATCAGGTGTATTGAGGGATTCTGTGGTATGGAAGACATAATGTACAATAATTTTAAGTCATGGATACCTAAAGACATGTTTACAAACTTCCTTATCACTTTGGGTGAATGTGAATACCTTTCATAGTAAAATTTCTGTAAGATTTTTTACATTATTTTTTGAAATATTGTTATAGATTTTGATTATTGTTTCAACATGTTTTGTATTTTGGTTGCGTGTTTTAAATAAATTTTATATTGTTTTATTGGTACAAATGTTTGTCCAATAAGATTTCTTACAAACAAAGTTTTGGGAACATTGTAACTTTAAATTTTTATAATCTAAAATTCACCCCCACCTCCTTTTGTATTATTTTAAATACTCTTATGATCTTATTGTTTATATACCACACAAATAAAACATGTATTTAAAATTCCATAAGTATCAAGGAAAGGAAACTGAGATGAGATATCCCTTACATCGAGTTGCAATTCATTTCATACGTACATTAACTCCTGTATAATAAAATTTTGTTAATTTTATATTCTTAGAAGAATATTTTAGATTTCATTCACTTATTATTATCCTTTTTATTTATTTTATTAATAGGTCTTATATAGTTACTAAATCGTTAAGTTTATGACATGTGTTTTGATGTCGTTCAGTTTATAATCCAAAAGAAAAACTTTGGTAGGTTGAACCTAGTCAAAGGTTTCATTATTAAATCATCTATAGAATAATAAAAATGTTATAATTATCATGTTTATACATTAAATTACGTTCATTACCATCCATTTAACATGGTCATGGAAAATGAATCACGTTGTTTTGTGGAAATAGTAGTATGTATGTGGGCATGAACGACATTTTTATTTTTCTACTAGGTGGGAAAAAAGTAGTTAACATATCACTTCTATAGAATCATAACTATGTTATAAATTTCGTATTTAATCATTATTTCCATCCTTATAACCATCCATGTGATGAGGTAATGAAAAATGAATCACACCGCTTTGTGGAGGTGGTAGTCCACACATGTGCACAAGAAACATTATCATATTCCAATGGATAGAAGAGGAAGAAGTTAAGTAATATATTATTATTAAATAATCATAATAATCTCATAAATATCACATATACTCATTACATCCATCATTTTAATCATCCATATGAGGTAGGTATGAAAATTGTATTACATCGCTATGTGGAGACGGTAGTACGTACATACGCATGAGTGATCTTTTAATTTTCCATGGGATTGAAAAGAAATGAAAAAAATAATATACCATAAAATAATAACATTTAATTATATATGGGATAATTATATTACTATATCATCATGGTTATTATATTTTTGATGGAGGTAGAAGAATAAATAAAATGAAAGAACTCAGTTAAGAGTTACACCTCTTCTTTGGAAAACCTCCTTTGGATTACACCTTAAGCCTTATAGGTTGGTCACTAGGTGATAAAAAATATACAGGATATGGAAAGAGGATTTATGAAGTGATTTTTTAAATATTGTAAAATCTATATTGTTTAAGAATCTTGAGGAAGATAGGAGAGGTGCTGCCCTTTTATATGTGTGGTGAGTGACTCACCTATAATTTTCATAACTTTTAAATATTATGAATGTCTCACTCATGGGAAAGTGGCACAAATTCAAACCAATTTATAATAAAAGGTGATAATATTTTAAATACTATAATCCAATAAGCATTAAGATGATATTTTTGTAACGACCCAAACATTCATTAATGGAAATTCCTCTCGGTATTTTTAAATGTATTATCATGTAAAATGGTTATGTAAAACATATGCACTTCCTTGGTTTTATGTTTTTGAATTGTGACCATTTCTAATATGGTCATTTAATAGTGATCACATGATTAGTATAAATATAGGGCTTTAACAATCCAATTTACTCAGAAAAAGGAAGTGATGACCTTATCCAGTAGAATTGCTATATACGGAGCCCATTTGTCAGAGCTCAGAAAAGAGGTGGCATCATTGGGCTTCGCTCTTGACCAAGACCAAGTCGATCTTCAACAGGTTAAGCTCAAACGGAACTGTTTATGGGAGAAGTGGAAGTTGATAGAGATCACCATGCGTGTAATGTTATCCGAGCCACCCCAAGAGTCTGTCACCATTGAGTACCTTACCTTTAGATCTTATGCGGCTGTTTTAAGGGGTTATGTAACAAATCCATAGTACTATGGTTATGTACATTATTTTTGTATATAATAATGAATATACTTTCTTGTTATTATTGTTACTTTTTAAATAGTTTTTAAAGCACAAATAGTGTTTTTGGTTAATATTCACCTAAGAAATCTATTTTGACGAATTAATGGTTTTTTGAATTAAATAATATTTTAATAAAATATTATTATTATTATTAAATTAATTTGTATTAAATATAAATGATCGTATATTTTTATGAATACAATTGTAATTTTTATTAAGGTTCAAAAGCCATTTTTGTCAAAACCCGTGAATTTTCGATAAATGTCGGTTTTTATTTTAAAAGATAAAATTAACATATTTAGAAGATTATTTAGATAAAATAAATATTATTTCTGGAATCAAGATGTCGAAATTATCCAATGGTGAATTTTTCATAATTTTCTGAGACAGTCAAATTTTTGGGTTAAAATTAAATACCGTTTAAATATATAATGTGTTTGATGACATCATAATGACCCAATAGTGATGTAATAAAATACTATAAGCTTTATTTTCGGCCAATATATTTTTTACCATTAAAATAATGTGATTTTGGGTTTCTTTGACTTATTTTACAAAGTATTAATGGACCCTTCAAGACTTATTAAACATCTTGTCTTTTTAAATTGTTTTCCTTGGGAGTGTGACTCACCTCCACATAAGCAACCCCATTATTTTAAGAAGTTTGGACTTTGTCCTTATAAAATATTGTTTTTTACTTCCCTTTTCCAAAAACCATGGGAAAAAACCATGGGCTGGTTTGTGGTTTGGATTAGTTTAATGTGAGGTGTCCCAAACCTAAATAATAAAGAATTCCTTCACCTTTCCTATATAAACCCACCCAAGCTCCCACTTAATCCTCACTCAAACCCTTTTGAGTTTATCCAACCTCTTCCCTAATATCTCTATAATCCTCTAAAGGTTCCCCAATCTCCCAATAATCCTCTCTCAAGCCTCTCTCAAGCCTTTGGAAGCACACTTCCAAGTAAGGGTTTTTTCTTCCTTTCTCATTTTTGTCTAATATTCTTTAAGTTGTTATGCCCTTTTAATTTAAATTATAAATGTTGGGGTATAGTTTAGAACCTCCACCATACTTACATATTTATGTTTTAATGATGTTATACCCCTTTATCTCTCATTAAGTACCTCCCATGTACACCCGTTACTATGCCAGAATTCTGAAAGGAATTTCTCGCTCCTCATTTACATTCAAACAATTCTTTTGTATCATGAAAATAAATTACATTACAATTGTTGTATCTATATTACCCCCTTACTTTCCATTTCATGTAAATATTATTAGACACCCCTCTCTCTCATCAACCATTTTTATTAATTCTTATGTCACGCCGTTATGCTGCTGAAATTGCACCACGTTTTTCCAAGCCAAAGTCATTATGTAGTGAATACCATGCCCATTTCTCTATCAAGGGTATTCACCTTTATGCACATTTACTTATTGATTATATAGTTTCATTTATGAATTCCACATTCCTTTATCATGGAATAAATGATAATGTTTAATGAATCCATGTTTTATGATCCATGTGGCACACTTATGCATGAAATGAAATGTTTAAGAATGGTGTGCCCTGATAGCGCTCCAATGCATTAGGTAAAGTATAGTATCATGATACTTCAAGTGAAATGGGTGTTTAATCATGATAATTCAAGTGCAACTAGGGTTTACTCATGCTTCATGTGCAATGAGGGTTTATTCATGCTCCATGTGCAATGAGCCTTGGATCATGTTAATTCCATGTTAAGTGTTATTGCCACATTTCCATGTTATGATTATCATGCTTTATCATGCCTTTATGTTTATTATTATCTTGTGATCTATTGATATGCATATTGTCTAACATGTATTGTATTCCTCATGTTATTCCATGTTTATTCCCTTGCTGGGATTTTATAGCTCACCCTTTTTTCTTGTGCATGTCCTCAGGTTATCCCATGCAATGCTAAGTACGAGGGAATGTAGTGGTCATGTAAAGGAAGTTTTCAATAAAGATGATGTATTTCATGTTTTAAGTTGTTATGTAATGATCCTAAGCCACAAAGACACTAGACCTCTCGATATTCCATGTTTTATCAAGTAAATTTTATGTAATAAATCAAGTTTAAGTGTTTAATAAAGAGCAGGGTTGTCATAGTTGGTATCAGAGGATAGGTTTAGTTATTTTTGGGATTAGGATTAGAAAAAACTAGTGAAGCCTTAGAGAAAATACTAAGTATAATAAAACCATACCTATGTTTTGGTGAATATTTATTAAGTGGTTTATCAAGAAAATACATACGTGTCTGGATACGAGCAGGTAGAGGCGGCTCTGGCACAGATGTATCCTAGGGGTAAAACCTAAAAACACCGCTTTGAGCTAGACTCGAACGAGAACTGGTGCACGAAAACAGGACTTGCTGCACTCTTGGTTATGACACTCTTAGGGGATATGCTTTGGTAAATTCACAAGATTAGTATGAACCATTATTTAGGGAATTAAAAAAAAATCCCTAAGAATATATGTTAGAAAGTAGATCATGGATAAAATAGATTGAAGCTAATAGACTCATGAGTTAAGGAAATAAAATTTATTTATAAGTCATCAGTTTTTATCTTTGGATTACCCTTTATGTGTTACCCCTAACATTCCTTTTATTCCAGCCAATGGCCGGTAATAGGAGGACTCAGGATAACAACCGATGTGAAGATCAATGTGATGATTGTACCAATGAGATGCTCAATATAATGAGAGTGGTAATTGAGAACTTTGTCACACTTCTCTCTCAGTTAACTCGGGCTTTGAATAGAAAAATGGGTCAATAGGAAAGTTAAACCCCTCCTAATAAAGAACGAGTCACTATTGAGAGATTCATGAGACAAAGGCCTCCTAATTTTAATGGATCATCTGATCCCTCAATCGCTGAACAATGGATCAAATCCATTGAAAAGATCTTCTCCATCCTTCAATATTCTAAAAAAGAGAAGGTTCTCCTGGCTGCTTATCATATGGAGGGTGAAGCCGATCAATGGTGGATATTAATCAAAAATATAAAGCCTGAGGAGGATATCAAAGCATTGGAATAGAAGGATTTCCGGAATATGTTTTTTGATAAATATTTTCCGCGCACCCTCCAGCTTAAGATGGAAAGGGACTTCCTTTCACTCAAGAAAAAAGACTAAGAATCCATCAGAGCATACAAGGAAAACTTCATGAGGCTTGAACGATATGCTTTTGGATTTTTCATTACCCCCGAATGCAAGGTTGACCGCTTCTTTGGTGGGCTGAAGCATAGCCTGTGAAAAGCACTGGCGATCCGTGACTTCGACAACTATGAGGAAATTGTCTGATGTGCCCTCAAGGTTGAAATGGAGATCGGAGAATCTTAGGGGTATCATGGGGATAAGAAGCATAAGGTGGACTTCAATTCTGGCGGTCCGATGGATAAATCCAACAGTGCTAAGAAGATTCATCACCCCACTTGCCAAAGGTGCGGAAAGAAGCACCCCAGAAATTGCATGAAGGGTACGGGGAAATGATTTAGGTGTGGAAGGGAAGGGCACCTGGCAATTAACTGTCGGAAAGAAAGACCTACGGCTGCGACAGAGGAGAGGAATGCTCCGTTAGAACCTCAACACGTGGTTAATTTCTATAACTACAAAGAACCAGGGCATCTTGAAAATCAGTTCCCTAAGCCAAGGGTTTTCAGAGGCAACCAAAAACCTCCAAGGCAACAAGGGCGAGCTTTTTCCATCACTACCACCGAAGTGAACTCCGAAAACAAAGTGGTGACATGTACGCTAGTTATTCATTAAAGAATAGAAAACATACTTTTTGATTCAGGTTTTATGCATTATTTTACATCCCAAAAATTTAGTAGAAAAATCCCAACACCACCAAAAATCATGGAAGTAAAGGTGTCGGTGAGTATGGAAAATGGGGCAATCATTGCATCCCATGAATATAACTCCTCCCATGTCATAATCTGTGGATTAAACTTCATTGAGAACCTTTTTATACTCCCTCTAGTGGAATTTGATACAATTCTCGGCATGGATTGACTTTCCTTATATAGAGCCAACATAAATTGCCGTAAGAGGGAAATCACTCTCCATGCGAAGAATCGACCCCCGATTCTGTACAAGTGCAAGGAGGTGGATGAATCTTATTTAGCTCCATCATCTAAAGCATGGATATTACTGCCCTATGAGCATGGATATCTGGCTCAGATGATTGAGTCTAAGGAAGCAACCATCCTTGAAGACATGCCTATTGTGAGGGAATTCGCTGAAGTGTTTCCCGAGGAATTGCTTGGTCTTCCTCCTAGAAGAGATGTTGAATTCTCAATTAAACT
Organism: Viscum album; assembly: GCA_963277665.1. Classification (NCBI taxonomy): domain Eukaryota; kingdom Viridiplantae; phylum Streptophyta; class Magnoliopsida; order Santalales; family Viscaceae; genus Viscum; species Viscum album. The sequence goes on from CAUJRU010000143.1 coordinate 1,299,236, forward strand.
TATACTTGGGGCATTACCAATATCCAAGACTCCATATAGAATGAATTTTGTGGATCCTGAAGAGATAAAGAAACAACTATAGGAGAATCTGGATAAAGGGTTTATACGCCCAAGTGCTTCACCATGGGGTACACCAGTCTTCTTCGTCAAGAAGAAGGATGTGTCAATGCGCCTTTGTATCGATTATCGCGATCTTAACAAAATCACGATAAAGAACAAGTATCCTATGCTATGGATTGATGACTTGTTTGATCATCTGAGTAGAGAACAATACTTATCCAAGGTATATTTTCGGTCGGAATATTATCAAGTAAGGGTGAAGAAGGAAGATGTCCCTAAGACTGCTTTTCGTACAAGGTACGAGCACTATGAATTCATAGTAATGCCTTTCAGACTCACTAATTCTCCATCAATATTCATAGACTTGATGAATAGAGTATTATTAACCAATAAAAACACATATGTTAATTAAATTTTAATGGTATTAAATGTTCATTTTTGATCTTATGGGCCTGAGTTAGTGGATTTTGATTTTCAACATCCATTCTCATCATTTGTGCACTTCATGCCTAATGTACACCAATTTAGGCCCAATGAGTCATATGATTATAAGGAATTTAATTATCCATATTTTAATTTGATATTTTTTGAAATGGATCTTCATTTAAATTTAAACATTTTTCATTCAGGGATCAATGGATGATTCATAAAGGATGATGAAGATATTTGGCGATGAAAAGAAACAATTCTCAAGAAGGCAGATTGGACACCAGCCTACTGATGAGAATGTGGGGCCCACAATACAGGCCCAATGAATCCCAAAATTCATGGGATTATATAATAAATATATAGTAACAAATAATTCTTCAGGATACAATGCTAATTCGGCCTCCATGATTGTTATTTAAGCGGCCCAAATAGTATATCAAAATCTGGCCCAGAATCTGTGGCCCAGAAAAAAATCCCACCAATTAAACCATATCTCAAAAACCACAACTTATTTTGGGCTGAGATTTTACAGGATATTAGGTGACATCCGGATCTTAATTTAAGTCTTATATGGCCCACCCAAATTATTCCATCTAAAAGGTTTTTCATGCATCTATGTTTGGTTGATGCAAGCTGGATTCCTTTTCGGGTCAAGGGTGGAAAGTCTTCTTTCCACAAACTTTCCACCACCCTAGACCTACCATACTCAAATGAGACGACTTGTAATGTTGTAGGATCTACCCAAGGGCTCAAAAATTCCTATTTAAGGTATTAGTGTTAGAGGATTTAAGGATCTTGGGTGTTTGGTTTAATTGTAATGTTATGCTGCCACTTTGTGTTTGTAATCACATTTCAATTTCCATGTAAGTTTCATTTTTGTACTTCTTTGTTATTAATCAACATATTTCTCTTCTATTATTCCCATTTCTTTCATTAAAACTTTATAATCACAAAGCACAGTGATATCTCTTTGTTGTGCTGAATTAGTTCACACATAGGTGTGAATTTCATTCACACACACGGAGGAGTGATCGTTATTTCCGCAGTTTTAATGTCTTCAATCTAATTCTTGTAAGCCATCTTCCACCCACCATTGAGAGTATAACATCAATGGAGGGCTAACCCTTTAATGGTTTGATATTAGGAAGATGCAAAGTCTGTATTGAATGTTATTTTATGAATGAATTTTTGTTAATTGGTTAACTAATTTAAGACTTCCATTCTTCAGTTATTTCCACTCTTCATCTTCACTGTGTTTGAGGAAGATAAATCCAATTACTAAAATGACCATATACCTTGGAGACATCATGAATTTGGTTCTCTAAGTGTGTAGGGGATTATTAATTGAGTTTAGTTGCATCAAACCAGAAAATGATGAAGGTAGTGTTATTTGGAATAATGGATTCATCAAGAATTAATTAAACAAAAATTGTCTAAAGAAGTAAAATTCATTCAATCCACCCCTAGTATAATATTAAGATCAACCCATTTTCATTTAATTTAATTCAATTAGGTTTATTAGTGTTATTTAAAACCATCCAAAATCAAAACCAATTTGGCCACTTCATAGCCAAAAATCCACCTCATAGGTTGTGTGTCTTAGGTATCTTCTTAGGTCTCAGTGGATTCGACAACCCAATCTAGACTACAAGGACCATTCTACCTTCATATCTTGGGTAAATTTGAGCGTGAATCAAATTTTGGTGCTATTGTTGGGGACCAAGTAAGTACCATAGACCAGAAAACTTCTTTCCTCACATCCATTCTTCTATTCTCACCCAAGATCTCTTATCTTGTCCCTTTCTCGTTTTTTTTGGCGCATGTCCGCCTACACCCGCAATAATTCAAATAGACTAGTTAGGGTAGAAATTCCTAGGATATGGGAGTCAAATGAACATAGGGGATTGTATCCATTAGATCCTAATCTTTATAATACTCCAGAATCAAAAATTGAACCAATTCGAATGGAGGGTCTTCCAAGAAGTCAAATTGTAAATCCTGGGGGAAATCAAATGGGGAACCAAAACCAAGAAGCTCGAAACCTATGGAATGTAGTCGATCAAACCACGAATGACTACCTCACTCCATCTTGGACCAATGCCCCCTCATGCATTAGACACAATTCCTTAGTATATGCCAATTACATCTTTAAACCCCACGTTCTAAACCACCTTCCAACCTTTCACGGGATGGAGTCTGAGATGCCCTACCTTCATGTTAAGGAGTTCAATGACATTGTAGAAACTATGTGTCCCCCACATCAACTAGAATCGGCTAAAATGATGCTCTTTCCTTTTTCATTGAAGGATCGAGCTAAAAATTGTCTAAAAAACTTGAGACCTGCATTAATCCACTCAAGGGACCAATTAAAAAGAGAATTCTACAAAAAATACTTTCCCCACCACAAAACAATTTCACTTAAAAAGAGTATCCAAAACTTTTTTGAAAAAGAGGGAGAGTCATTCTATGAAACATGGGAGAGGTTCAAAGACACTCTAAACATGGTTCCACACCATGGTTTTTCTATTCCTAAACAATTGAGAATTTTATATGAAGGGTTGGGTCCAGTGAATAAACAATTCATTGACATGATGTGTAATGGAACCTTTAAAAACAAAGCCCCAAATGATGCTTATGAGTATTTAGAAAGCCTTTCTGAACAAAACCAAATATGGGGAACTTCACCTTATTATGAAAATCCACAAATAAATACTGGAATTCATACAATTAGAGAAGAGGGAAGCCTTAGGGCTAAACTCGCAGCACTCTCTAGGAAGGTTGAAGAGATAGACCTTAGAAAAGTCCATGAAATCCAAAATGTTAACCCTGTTTGCACAATTTGTGACAAACATGACCATAAGACAGACAACTGCCCAACCATTCCATCCATCAAAGATGTTCTTTTAGGAGGACCCCTAGAAGAAGTAAATGCTTTGAACTTTCAAATGCCTCAATACCAAAACACCTTTAACCCAAGGTATAATGACCACCCAGGCTTCCGCTGGAAAGATAACCAACAACCTAGCCAACCACAGGGACAAAATCCTTACCCCCATCAGAACTACCAATCCCATAACTAGTTACAAACCCAACCTATCCAATACCAACAGCCACCAGTCCATTTTCAACAAACCATCCCACCTCAAAAATATCCCCTGGGATAAACCAATCTACTCAAGCACCAACCCAAACTGTTTCACAAAGCCTACGAGAACAACTGTGCAAACAAATGGAGAGGATGAACTTGGAAGTCTCTTCCCTAAAACAAGAACTTCAAACTTCAACCACCAGGTGACTTCATTCCATGATCCTAATATTTCAATTTCCATATTGAACTTCCCTTTTATTCCTCTACCCCATTCTAAATTTTTGTTTTACAAAACTAGGGACAATTTCATTCTAAGTTGTGGGTGTGGAAACAAAATGTTTGTTAAAAAAAACAATGATAAAAAAGAATTAAAATTCCTTTATCATTCATATAATAACATATTTTCTCACATTAAAACTACATAGCAAATAATTTTTATTTCCTTGACTCTTAATTTAATTCATGATTAAGTTTAAAAGAATTTATTTTGGAAGTTTGGTTGTCCAATGAGAATTTTCATCATTTTTATTTTCATCTATTAAATCAAAATGCCACAATGCACGTCCTATAGATCATGGGGTAATAATTTGAATTCTCAGGGTCCCATAATAAATAGCATAGGCTGGTTTTATTTTTATTAATAATATGATTATTCAAAAAAATAAAAAAATAAAAAAATAAAAATTTGCGTGTAGAGCAATGGATTGATAAAATGCGAGGCTTTTGGCACTTGGGGATTGTGACTCCAGAGTTGTATAGCCCTGTGTTTTTCACTCTATCTCTATTTATGGTAATATGATTTTGTTTTTGATCAAGTTAACTCGAGATGATGCCCGAGTATGTGGGCTTCACTTGGTGCCCTAAGGCCTTTGAGCCTGGGAGTCATCGACAAAGTCTCGCTACATGGGTTAATTTGATTAACTGCAATCTCAATTACTATGGAAACATTGCAAAATCAAAAAAAAAAGCAAAAAAGAAAAAAGAAAAAAAGAATGAATACTCATATTAGGATTAAATGTGATTCCACCTAGTGCTTCCATGATTTCCCCTTGAATGAAAATGAACCCCCATATCTATTGTGATTCACAACACATCATTACACCTAATTGAGTTGAATGAATTATGGTGATGGATTTGATCAAAGGAATGGGCTTGGGATTGAGATTTGCTTTTAAATTTATCTTGTTTTAAATTATTTTTATAGGTTATAAAGATATATTTGTGTGCAGTTTACATTGTGAGCACTGTTTGTTATAATGTGTTTGAAGAAAGGAATTCAAATAAAATCATTGAATTATTTGCTCGGGACTGGAAAATATCAAGTTGGGGGTGTGATTAGCCAATAAAAACACATATTTTAATTACATTTTAATGGTATTAAATTTTCATTTTTGATCTTATGGGCCTGAGTTAGTGGATTTTGATTTTGAACATCCATTCTCATCATTTGTGCACTTCATGCCTAATATACACCAATTTAGGCCCAATGAGTCATCTGATTCTAAGGAATTTAATTGTCCATATTTTAATTTGATATTTTGTGAAATGGATCTTCAATTCAATTTAAACATTTTTCATTCAGGTATAAATGGATGATTCATAAGGATGATGGAGATATTTGGCGATGAAAAGAAACAATTCTGGAGAAGGCAGATTGGACACTGGCCTACTGATGAGAATGTGGGGCTCACAATACAGACCCAATGAATCCCAAAATTCTTGTGATTCTAGAAACAATATAGAGTAACAAATAATTATTCATGATCCAATGCTAATTCTGCCTCCATGATTGTTATTTAGGTGGCCCAAATAGTATATCAAAATCTGGGCCAGAATCTGCGGCCCAGAAAAATAGCCCACCAATTAAACCATATCTATAAAAGAATAACTCTTTTTGAGCTGATATTTTACAGGATGTTAGGGGACATCTGGATATTAATTTAAGTCTTCTATGGACCACCCAAATTTGTCCATATAGAAGGTGTTTCATGCGCCTCTGTTTGGTGAATGCAAGCTGGATGCCTTTTCGGGTCAAGGGTGGAAAGTCTTCTTTCCACAAACTTTCCACCACCCTAGACCTACCATAATCAAGTGAGATGACTTGTAATGTTGGAGGACCGACCCAAGGGCTCAGAAATGACTATTTAATGTAGTGGTTTTGGAGGATTTAAGGATCTTGGGTGTTTGGTTTAATTGTAATGGTATGCCGCCACTTTGTGTTTGTAATCGCATTTCAATTTCCATGTAAGTTTCCTTTTTGTACTTATTTGTTCTTAATCAACATATTTCTCTTCTATTATTCCAATTTATTTTATTAAAACTTTATAATCACAAAGCACAGTGATATCTCTTTGTTGTGCTGAATTAGTTCACATATAGGTGTGAATTTCATTCACACACACGGAGGAGTGCTCGTTATTTCCGTGGTTTTAATGTCTTCAATCTAATTCTTGTAAGTCATCTTCCGCCCTCCATTGAGAGTATACCATCAATGAAGGGATAACCCTTTAATTGGTTGATCTTAGGAAGATTAAAAGGCTGGATTTAATGTTATTTTATGAACGAATTTTTGTTAATTGGTTAACTAATTTAAGACTTCCATTTTTCAGTTATTTCCACTCTTCATCTTCACTGTGTTTGAGGAAGATAAATCCATTTACTAAAATTACCATATACCTTGGAGACATCATGAATTTGGTTCTCTAAGTGTTTAGGGGATTATTAATTGAGTTTAGTTGCATCAAACTAGAAAATGATGAAGGTAGTGTTATTTGGAAGAATGGATTCATCAAGAATTAATTAAACCAAAATTGTCTAAAGAAGTAAAATTCATTCAATCCACCCTTAGCATAATCTTAAGATCAACCCATTTTCATTTAATTTAATTCACTTAGGTTTATTAGTGTTCTTTAAAACCATCCAAAATCAAAACCAAGTTGGCCACTTCATAGCCAAAAATCCACCTCATAGGTTGTGTGTCTTAGGTATCTTCTTAGGTCTCAGTGGATTCGACAATCCAATCTAGACTACAAGGACCGTTCTACCTTCATCTCTTGGGTAAATTTGAGCGTGAATCATAGTCTTTAGAGATTATATCGACAAATTTTTTGTAGTCTTTATAGATGATATTATAATATACTCCAAAACCAAGGAGGATCATGAGGAGCATCTAAGAACTATACTAGAGACCTTGAGAAAGGAGAATCTCTATGAAAAGTACAACAAGTGTGAGTTTTGGTTGAAGGAGGTATCATTATTGGTCCATATCATCACAAGCAATGAGATATCTGTGGATCCATCAAAGACAGCTGCAATAGAGGGATGGTTGAGGCCAACATCGGTAACGGGTATCCATAGATTCTTGGGGTGAGCTGGATATTATCGATGATTTGTGAGGAATTTCTCACGATTTTCCAACCCTCTTACCAAGTTAACTCGGAAGGGATTAAATTTTTCTTGGAGTGATGGATGCGAAGAAAGCTTTAAGGAGTTTAAAAGGAGGCTTATCACTACGCCCATGCTCACTTTACCCACAAGTGGAGAGATTTTTGTGGTATTTAGTGATGATTAAAAGAATGGATTGGGATGTGTATTGATGCAAAATGACAAAGTCATAGACTATGCCTCAAGGAAGTTTAAAATACATGATAAAAACTATCCAACACATGATCTGGAGTTGGCGGCTGTGATCTTTGCCTTGAAAATATGGCGGCATTATCTCTATGGGGAGAAATGTGAGATATATACTAACCGCAAGAGTCTCAAATATATATTCACAAAAAAAGAGCTTAATATGTTCCAACGAAGATGGATAGAGCTCATCAAGGATTATGACTACTCAATCCACTACCATCCCGGTAAGGCAAACAAGGTGGCAGATTCTCTAAGTAGAAAGGATCCTGCATATTTATCAATTATGAGAATTTAAAAGGATCCGATCTTCTTAGATTTGCAAAGGATGGACATGGGAATCATTAAGGGAGGAACATTATCAATACTTTCTCAAATTATTGCTCAACCATCCCTCTTAGAGAGAATAAAGGATGCTCAAAGAAAATATTTGGAAATTCAGAAAAGGGTGGAAGTTGTTAGAAATGGGAAATCCTCTGATTTCAAAGTTGACGAGGAAGTAGTTGTAAGATTTGGGATGCGATTATGTGTGTCATCCGATCCAGAGATAAAGAAGGAGCTATTGAATGATGCACATAGCTCAACCTTCTCTATCCACCCAGGTAGCACAAAGATGTATCGAGATCTCTGACAAAACTTTTGGTGGGATAATATGAAAAGGGAGATTGCTGAATATACATCAGTGTCTAGTATGTCATCAAGTGAAGGCGGAGAGACAAAATTCTAAGGGGATGATGCAACCACTACCCATACCAACATGGAAGTGGGAGAACATTACCATGGACTTTGTCACTGGACTTCCAAGGAAATCCAGAAGAAATAATGCCATATGGGTCATTGTGGATCGTCTTACAAAGACAACTCACTTTATTATGGTTCGAGAGAATTTTTCATTGGATCAACTGACACAGATATATATCAGGGAAGTGGTAAGACTGCATGGAGTACCACTATCTATTATATCTGATCGAGATATAAGATTCATCTCTAAGTTTTGGAAGATTATTCAACATGCTCTGGATACTAAGATGAACTTTAGTACGTCTTATCTTCCTCAAACCGATGTCCAATCAGAGCGAACTATTCAGACATTGGAAGACATGTTGAGAGCATGTTCTATGGAATTCAAAGGAGGATGGGACCAACATCTTTCACTGGTTGAATTATCCTACAACAATAGTTTCCACTAGATCATCCAAATGGAACCTTATGAAGCCCTGTATGGTATGAGGTGTAGAACACCGGCATGTTGGGATAAAGTCAGTGAGCATAAGCTTCTAGGACCAGAAATGGTTGATGAAATGGTGGAGAAGGTGAAAACCATTTAGCAGCATATCAAGGCAGCCCGGAGTTGACAGAAGAGTTATGCAGATAACTATCGACGAGACCTTGAGTTTAAAGTTGGAGACATAGTATTTCTATTAATATCTCTATGGAAGAAGTTCAAGAGGTTTGGAAAGAAATGGAAGTTAAGTCTAAGGTACATCGACCCCTTCGAGATTCTTGATTGTGTCGGGGATGTGTCCTATCGACTAGCACTTCCACCTACCATGGAAAAAGTACATGATGTCTTTCATGTATCCCTATTAAGGAAGTACATGTCGAACCCTTCTCATGTACTCTCTTCAGAGGTGGTACAATTAGAGGATGATCTTTCTTATGAGGAGCAACCAGTGAAGATCTTAGATCGTAGAGAAAAAGTTCTATGAAATAAGACAATGCCCCTCGTCAAGGTGTTGTGGTGAAACCACAAGTTTGAAGAAGCGATGTGGGAATTAGAGTAAGTGATGAAGTAGTGTTACCCTCATCTTTTTAGTGTGGGAAAATAAAATTTTGAGGGTGAAATTTCTTAAGGGTGAAAGATTGTAACGACCCAAACATTCATTAATAGAAATTCCTCTCGGTCTTTTTAAATATATTATTATGTAAAATGGTTATGTAAAACATATTCAATTCCTTGGTTTTATGTTTTTAAATTGTGACTGTTGCTAATATGGTCATTGAATAGTGATCACATGACTAGTATAAATATAGGGCTTTAACAATCCAATTTACTCAGACAAAGGAAGCGATGACCTCATCCAGTAGAATTGCTCCATACGAAGCCTGTTTTGCAGTGCTTAGAAAAGAGGTGGTATCATTGGGATTAACTCTTGACCAATCCCAATCCGAGCTTCAACAAGTTAATCTTGAATGGAACCATCTACGAGATAAGTGGAAGTTGATAGAGATCACCACGCGTGCAATGTTATCCGTGTCACCCCAAGAGTCTGTCACCATCGTACACCTTACCCTTAGGTCTTATGCGGCTATTTTAAGGGGTTATGTAACAAATTCCAAGTACTATGGTTATGTATATTATTTTTTTATATAATAATGAATATACTTTCTTGTTATTATTGTTACTTTGTAAATAGTTTTTAAAGCACAAATAGTGCTTTTGGTTAATATTCAACTAAGAAATCTATTTTGAGGAATTAATGGATTTTTGAATTAAATAATATTTTAATAAAATATTATTATTCTGATTAAATTAATTTTTATTAAATATAAATGATCGTATAATTTTATGAATGCAATTGTAATTTTTATTAAGGTTCGAAAGCCATTTTTTGTCAAAACCCGTGAATTTTCGATAAATGTCAGTTTTTATTTTAAAAGTGAAAATTAACATATTTATAAAATTATTTAGATAAAATAAATTTTATTTTTGGAATCAGGACGTCGAAATTATCCAATGGTGAATTTTTCATAATTTTCTGAGACAATCAAATTTTTGGGTAAAAATTAAATACCGTTTAAATATATAATGTGTTTTATGACATCATAATGACCCAATAGTGATCTAATAAAATACTATAAGCTTTATGTTCGGACAATATATGTTTTAAAATTAAAATAATGTGATTTTGGGTTTGTTTGACTTATTTTACAAAGCATTAATGGACCCTTCAAGACTTATTAAACATCTTGTCTTTTTAAATTGTTTTCTTTGGGAGTGTGACTCACCTCCACAGAAGCAACCCCAATATTTTAAGAATTTCAGAATTTTACCTTATAAAATATTGTTTTACAATTCCCTTTTCCAAAAAACATGGTAAAAAACCATGGGCTGGTTTGTGGTTTGGATTAGTTTAATGTGAGGTGTCCCAAACTTAAATAATAAAGAATTCCCTCACCTTTCCTATACAAACCCACCCAAGATCCCACTTCCTCCTCACTCAAAGCCTTTGGAGTTCATCAAAACTCTTACATAATCTCTCTATAATCCTCCCAAGGTGCCTCAATCTCCCAATAAGCCTCTCTAAAGCCTCTCTCAAGCCTTTGGAAGCACACTTCCAAGTAAGGGTTTTTTCTTCCTTTCTCATTTTTGTCCAATATTCTTTAAGTTGTTATGCCATTTTAATTTCAATTATAAATGTTGGGGTATGGTTTCTAACCTCCCCCACACTTCCCTATTTATGTTTTAATGATATTATAACCCTTTATCTCTCATTAAGTACCTCCCATGCACACCCGTTACTATGCCGAAATTCTGAAAGGAATTTCTCTCTCTTCATTTACATTCAAGAAATTATTTTGTATCATGAATCTAAATTCTATTACAATTGTTGTATCTATATTAACCCCTTACTGTCCATTTCATGTAAATATTATGAGACACCCCTTTATCTCTCATCAACCATTTCCATTAATTCTTATGTCACGTCGTTATGCTGCAGAAATTGCACCACATTTTTCCAAGCCAAAGTCATTGTGTAGTGAATACCATGCTCATTTCTTTATCAAGGGTATTCACCTTTATGAAAATTTAATTATTGATTATATAGTTTCATGTATGAATTTTAAATTCCTTTATCTTGGAATAAATGATAATTTTTAATGAATCCATGTTTTATCATCCATGTGGCACACTTATGCATGAAATGAAATGTTTAAGAAGGGTGTGCCCTGATAGCGCTCTAATGCATTGGGTAAAGTATAGTATCATGATACGTCAAGTGCAATGGGTTTTTACTCATTATAATTCAAGTGCAACGAGGGTTTACTCATGATTCATGTGCAATGAGGGTTTACTGATGCTCCATGTGCAATGAGCCTTGTCTCATGCTAATTCCATGTTAAGTGTTGTTGCCACATTTCCATGTTATGATTATCATGCTTTATCATGACTTTATGTTTATGCTTCTCTTGTGCTCTATTGATATGCCTATTGTCTAACATGTATTGTATTCCTCATGTTATTTCATGTTTATTACCTTACTGGACTTTTATAGCTCACTCTTTTTTCTTATGCATGTCCTCAGGTTATCTCATGCAATGCTAAGTACGAGGGAATGTAGTGGTCATGTAAAGGAAGTTTTCAATAAAGATGATGTATTTCACGTTTTAAGTTGTTATGTAATGATCCTAAGCCCCAAAGACACTAGAACTCTTGATCTTCCATGTTGTATCAAGTGAAGTTTATGTAATAAATCAAGTTTAAGTGTTTAATAAAGAGTAGGGTTGTCATAATTTCTTGATCATATCACAAAGTTTTAACCTTAATTAACCTGTTTACCCTTTACGGTGGTGAATTTTTTTTAACATGGTTACAATTCATTATGGCTAAAAATGAAATTGATCTCATTACAAAATTTGAACCCATTGATTGCAAATATAAATTTCATTTTTCATGATTCATTTTTTATAAGTGGAATAAATTTATTTTAATGTAAGTTCATAAAATTCAACAAAAAGGTTTTTAGAAAAAAATTGAGTTTTAAGAATAAAAATAATTTTATACCAAAATCAAGTATAATATTGATACTTATGGAATTAATTTGATTATGTTTAATCAAAGTGATTCTATAAATTATAAAACCAAATACTAAATATAATGGGATTTTTAATTACTTTATTTAATGAAAATGAATGACTTTTTTTCAAAAATTGGCCTTTTTCACCATTCACATAAAAATATATATTTTTAGAAAAATAACAAAAAATCAATATGTTCTAATTTCGACTTGATAATTTCTAATATGATGTCTGTTTTATTAAAAATAAAATTTATAAAATTTTCTGAAATTAATTATAATATCTGTGCACAAAATACAATGAAATCCATTTTTTATGAAAAAGTATTTATGAAAAATCAAATTATTTTATTATCATTCCTTATATAATAACCATAATTAAATTAATGTTGATTAATTTAATTGTATATATAATATACATGTTTCAATGGAATTATTTATCAATAGTTATTAGGTATATCTATTAAGATAAAAATATATCGCCCACATAAATACAGTTTTATGAAAAATATCTATTTTACCATCAAAATATTTTATGTCACGAACCAACCTGGGTCGACCCTGAACTGGTCACCTGAGCCAGTCCGTGACATGGCCCGAGAGGCATTCCTGATCCTCTCGGGCTGGCGACAAGCGCCAGGGCATCAACAGAGGCAGTGAGAACGATTTCGCCCAGTTAAAATAAATAAATAAAGTAGCAGAAATAAAACAGAGTAGCGCAAAATAAATAAACAAAGTAACTAAACAAGAACAAAAGAAAATAAAACTAAGTGAAAGAGACAACCACTATCTCTGTGTGACCTCGCGGGTCACTCTCTAACCCACGACCAAACGTCGCCCAAGGCGAACACACCCAAGCTGTAGCCTGCAAAAACACTAAAAACAGAAAATAACTATAGGCGTGAGTATTAAAACTCAGTAGGCGTGCCCAACAAACTATTCCCAATGCACTACCTTTAAATAAAGAAATTTATTAATTCCAGGTTTGAACTAAATATACAAAATATTGGTTTTCACACACACACACTTTCATTTCTAAAACAAGTATCAGTCCATTGCCCTTTATAATTTAAAAACAATTTTTAATGTTTGAAAGGAATAGGTGCATTGCATTTTAAAACATTTTTTGTGAACAATTAGAAAAAAAAACTTTAGTTATTAGCCAAAAAGGAAAACTACACATAACACACAACACACGCTAAGGGAAATGGGAAAATGGCACACACGAGCCATCAACCGAACTAGACTTCTCAATCGTGCACCACATACAAATAAACACTAAAAGAAACATGGGTCGAACCTAGGAGATCGTGAACAATCCAGAACATACCATACATGTGACTCATCCTGGAGGCATGCCTACTCTCGATGACATCACAACGCCCTAATGCTCGGTTTTTCCCTACATGGCCTAACCGAGGGGCCCAATCCCCTAGCAAAGTGTCATCTATACTAGGGGCCACTAGCCAGTGCATAATCTAAACTAGTGCTGCAATCGTTCTCAGAAGATTCACTCATTATGTCAGGTTCCCATGTCAACACAAGCAATAAAAAGGGGTGCGTCCACAATGTAAATCAATAAGTCATGATGCAAAAACATCACATACAGCTCACGCAATCAATGCACACCAAAGATCACCCCTGAGTGGGTTTTCCAAAATAATTTATTTTATTAAAGTGTCAAACGGGCCTTCACCAATTTTAAAGAAAAACCTCATTTCTCAGAAAAACCCAAAACACTCGTTCACGCTTCAGAAGAAATCATTTTTCATTTAAACCAAAACTACAATTGATATTCCGTGAATTATGTTTAAAAGCCAAAGGGGCATTATTTCACTACTAGGGGTCCGTTCATCGAGAAAATATTTCAAGTGTTTGATATAAAATAAACAGCTCTTTTTACACCAAATAATCATTTAAAAATTAATTATCTTATATTATTTCTCATTCATTAAACTTAATAAAACATCAAGCAATTAATAAATTCTAAATTTATAGGTGAGTGCAGTGGGGGACCTACCTTGACTCGCAACTCGGTTACAATGACGATGCGGTACGTCCCAACTTGCGCACAAGCGCGCGCCACTTGCCGACGACCGTAATATCACAGAAAAACCTTGCCAATGTGCTGCAACAACGCAAAGTATCTAAAAACACAGAAACACTTTCTTAAAAATAATCCAAATGAATAAACAGAGAAAAACCCACCTTGAAACTGGTGCAGATGAAACAGAACGAACCCAAAACATGCGGTAAAACAAGGTGTGCCCCGCAAATAAAGGCGAACAATCTGAATCACTTCGCCTTTGGCGACGGCGGACGAAGCATGGTCCGACGTGACTCGAGACACCCTTTGCAAACCCAGTGATGGGATTCATGGCCACGTCGGAGCAACACCCTACAACAATTAAACAACACCCAAAACAATTAATGCGGAAGGACCAAAGCACGACCAAAAAGGTATCCAGGACTCACATAAACCAAATGCAAAACCAAGCATTACCAAAAGGATTTATATCCAAGGGATACCCCAATTCACACAAGCGTTAAATGGATTAAATGAAAAAAATGGAGCAAGGGCATGGCAATACGTACCATAACCCATGTGAACGCAACGACGCTCCAGTGAAAAGATGAACCAAGAATCATGGTCCCTTCGTGCACCCAAAGGGGAGCTAAGTGTTGAAAAAGAGGAAACCGGCCTGGTCGAGTGCAATCAAAGAGTCCATGAAGGAGGTGCCCCACGTAAGGGAAGACCGCCGGAGGAAAAGCAGTTATCTGGTGAGGCGCTACCAGTGAGAAAAGTGGCTGTCGGAGGAGACGCACACACCGGTGTATTTGGCGGGGAAAGTTGGGGTCACTGGGAGGGTCAGTTGGGGGAGCCACGTACGCCAGGGATGAGGCTGGCCGGAACACGGGTTCGCGCCGAAGAGGGAAAGATGACCATGAGCTGGAAGTCTGACCGACTGGAGGAGAAGGGGTCAGACGCGAGGTGTCAGTGCGGATGTTGAATGCACGGGAGGGGGGTGGGGGAGTTTGAGGGAAATCCAGAGCTGGCGAAGGCCTGACGGAGGGCTGAGGCAGGAGGCAAAGGGTGCAACGTGGGAGCCAGGTGGCGGCGCTGGGTCAAGGGGAGAAGGAGGGCTCGGTTGGTGTTGGCAGACAGAGAGGAGGCCGAGTAAGGGAGGGTTGTTGGTTGTCTTGTGAGGGAGAGCTGGTGGCTGAGGGATGTGCGGCGCTGCAGAAGGCCCTACAGGAGGAGGGCGTGGCTTCACCGGACTGGGGAAGGGGAGGGCGCAGCTTTGCCAGACTAGGGAAGAGGAGGTCGCAGGGACGTGGAGGGCGACCAGAGGGGGGAAGCTGGATGGGGGTGCGGGGTCACGGGTATGGAGGTGGTGGAACGGGCTGTAGGCTCGGCTGGCGGATGAGGGTGCAGCGCTGGGGCTATGCAGGAGAAGAATAGGAGGGGCATTGGGCAGTCCTGTTGCGGCAAGGAGGGGAGGCGACGGGAGCCGTGCAACAGGGAGTCGGGGTGCAGTAGAGAAGAAAGAGGGTAGGTGGCTAGGGTTATGAGGGGGTGCAGGAAAGGGTAGATTTAGGGTCTTATATATATATATATATATATATATATATATATCAATGTTACAAAAACAATAATAGTAATAATAATAATAATAACAACAATAATAATAATAAAACCAAGAATAATAATAATAATAATAATAATAACAACAACAATAATAATAAAAATATTATAAATTATTGTTATTATTATTATTAAACATTTTATAAAATTCCTTTTAATTTAATTTATTCTTTTAATTTTATTATTTATCTAAACAGTTCGGCAACTGCGCACTCACCAGGTCCGAACGCATGATCGAACCGAATGCGCGGTGACCGCGCACCCACCCGGACCGAATGTACAGTGATCTCTAGCAGTGCAGTGACTGCGCATTGGCCCGAGATCCACCGAAAACATCAAAGCTTCAAAAAAAACCCGGACCCAAACCCAGCTCTACCCAGAGTCGCGAGACCAAGAAAAGAATAAAAACATAAGTGTTCGTGGTCAGGGTGTGACAATTTATCTTCATTTCCAACCAATTGATAATCAATTTATGATTGATTATTTATTTTATTACAGAATTTTTTTGACATATAATTCATAATATGGCTATTCATATTTATATCCACCAAACCAATGGCTAGGCCGTAACGATCTTATTTAGATATTAATATTTCTATAGTATATCCTAGCTTTTTTAAGCTCGATGTTACCTATACCACATGATATCAAATAAAATATAATGGTACTTTATTTAAAGAAAATAAATGATAGTTTTTTAAAAATCAACATTTTTCACTATTCACTCAAAAATCAATCTTTTCAGAAAAATTCCAAAAAATCACCCTAAGACTATTATAAAATGATGATTTAAAAAATTATTTCCATTTTTTAAAATAAAATTTCTAAAATTTGAAGTAATTAATTATAATATCCATATACAAAATGCAATAAAAACCATTTTTGAAGAAAATGTATTTTTGAGGCATAAAACGGATTTATTCTCATTCCTTTCCTAATAACCATAATTAAATGAATGTAAATTCAGTAAATTAGATATATATCCTAATAATTTCATCATTTATCAATGGTTCTTAATTTAATCTATTTATATAAAAATACATTGGACACATAAAAATATTTTTATACAAAATTTCGTTTTTACCTTCAAAAGATTTTATCTTCATTTCCAACCAATTGATAATAAATGTTTGATTGATTATTAAATTTTTAAGTAAAAATATTATACATATATTTCATAATATGGTTACTCCTATTGATAATATCCAAATCAACTGCTAGGTCATAATAGTCATATTTAAATTAAAATATTTTTATAGTATATCTTGGTTCATTTAAGATCAGTATTATATATACCACATGCTATCAAATATATTTTTTAAATAAAATAAATTCTAAAATCTTGGGGTGTTACATGATATGTAAGATATTTCATTTTGATAAAATTGAAAAGTCTCATACTTGATGTTTTCCATATGTAAGGGTTAAAGTTACAGAATACTGAGAAAATAGAAAAGTCCCAAATATAAGGTTTTCTATATGTAAGGTTTTTCCATAAGTGATATTTTATCTATGAAACACAAGGTTTTTATATTCAGTGTGTATGATACATTTTCCATAAGTAATATAAATTTTCTGATGCATAAGGATGTTTAATTTTCCAAAAAACGGGTGTAATAAAGTGGAGATGTAGTTGATGTCTGATCTAAATTTTATCACGACATGATTATAGAGACCAAACCATAATAGTGAGACCACAATGTAAGAATCATAACTATGAAAGTTAAGCTTAGGGATATTCATATACATAAATTAAGATTACTCCATGATGTATTCTATCATGCCATGATGCAATTGGAAGTTAAATAAAACCGATGAAACCAACCAGGTTATTCCACAATGTAAGATGCCACCCTATGATTATTGAAATTTGGGGATTTTGAATAGTTTGATGACATGGAATTATCAATATGGCTTTATGATTTTTTGAATGACCATTAACTATCCATTTGAATATCTTTGGTGGATATTCACTTGGAAATAATTTAATGGAAGAATTTGATGCAGAGGAAGTTGGAAGTTTCTTGAGGTATAAATTTTGAATTTGAATTTCAAAATTCCTAGGATATATTGAAACTTTTTGCATAGATTCATAGAAGATAGAACCACTATAAATAGGGATTTTAATAGCGCTAAAACCCACCTTTAACAACACTATAAAAGTGTTGTTAATCTCAGCGAAGATAAAGGGGGGGGGGGTCCCCTTTATCAGCACTCAAAATAGCGCTGATAAAGGTCCCCATTTATCAGCGCTTGCTTAGCACCGATAAAGGACCATCTTTATCAGCGCTTTTTTTAGTGCTGATAAATACCACCTTTATCAGTGCTATTTTGAGCGCTGATATATTATACATTTATCAGCGCTTAATTAGAGCTGATAAAGGCCAAATTTTCTATGCAAATCCAACACCTGCACAACACCTGCACACCTGAGACAGCACCCACACACACACACAACACAAAAAACACCTACATAGAAAGCACAGAAGAAAAAAATGCTATATACATTTACTTGAAATCATGAATACAAAACAACACACTACTATATACATTTAAAACAATGTTTAATTTGGTTACAATTAAAATTATCTAACAAATAGTTAAAAACATTAATGTTTCATCCTTTTTTCATCCATGATCCTCTCTAAAAAATTGTCGTCCATGGTATTAGTTGCCGAACAAATCATTCGAACTTAGGAAAAGGATTTCACCTATATAAGAAAACAAATATTATGTTAGTAATACAATAATGAAATAAATTAAACATTAATATGAAAGAATACATTAATAAAATGTCAATTGTTACCTGTTACAACCTTTACATGTCCATATTTCCTTAGATTGAATTAATATTTTAGAAGAGTCTCAATATGATTCATTGACTTATAAATATTTTTTTGTTAATATTACATGGATGAGAAAAGAAGAGGAATAAATTTCAACAATAACATGGAATCCAAAAGGTTTCATTTATTGGAAATAAAAAAAAGGGAGGAATCTCCACAGGTTATACAATATGACACATACATAACGGTGTATTCAATTTCATAGGAGTATTAAATTTTAGAATAAATTCTAACATTTTCCTAGTGATACCACCATCCTAGATAGGTTATAAACCTAATAGTTATGCCTCTCCAAGGACCCCATACAATATCTAAGGTCCCATTGAAGGTATGGAAGGAATGTATTTCTCAGTTTTAGAGAGGGCCTAATGAGAACCTACACAATTAGATAGGCCATGATCATACTGATTCACTTTTCTCTTGATCTCCTAGTACTTTAGTGTGATTATCCAACCCCCCTCCACTCCCCGAGACAAACCCCATGTACATCCCCATCCCTACCCCTATACATCCCCCTCCCTCTTCTCCTAGAAAACCCCCTCCCCTCCTGGACACCCCCTCCTTCCTGGAAAACCCCCTCCCTCCCCTCCTCAAGACAACCCCCACTAGACGGCCCCCTCTCTACCCCTGGACAGCCCCCCTCCCACCACTCCACCTGTATCCCCCCTCCCTCCTCCTGGACAACCCCCCTCCCCTTGTAGCCCCCTCCCTACTCCTGGATAACCCCCCCCCCACTCCACCTGTAGCCCCCTCCCTCCTCCTAGACAACCCCTCCCTCCCCTTGCAACCCCCTCCCTTTCCCTGGACAACCCCCTTCCCACCTCTTGGACAACCCCCCTCCTATCCTGGACAACCTCCCCTCCCCTCCTGGACACCCCCTCCTTCCTGGACAACCCCTCCCTCCCCTCCCTGAGACAACCCCCCTAGACAACCCCTCTCTACCCCTGGATAGCCCCCCCACCCACCACTCCACCTGCAGCCCCCCTCCCTCCTTCTAGACAACCCCCTCCCTTCCCTTGCATCCCCCCTCCCTTTCCCTGGACAGCCCCCTTACCACCCCTAGACAACCCCCTCCCCTCCTGGACAACCTCCCTCCCCTCCTGGACACCCCCCCTCCACTCCCAGACACCGCCTCCTTCCTGGACAACCCCCCTCCCTCCCCTCACCGAGACAGCCCCCCTAGACAGAAAAAAAACACATTGTTATGAAAATCTATAGTGAACTTGAACCAGAAAAAATCAAATGATATCTTTGGACAATGAAATAAAATCAACTGCAAATATATCAATGAAAATAGTAATAATAATAATAATAGATTTTAGTGGGTATGACCAAATGAACATATTTTCATAAAAAACTTTTCTGTTATAAAAAGAGGAAGAAACCCTTGAAATTTTCAGAATTAAGCCATTGTATCCAAAATGGAAGCTCTCACGTTGCACCAGCAGTGGTGGGATCAAGAGTAGCGAAGGTGGGAACATGAGTTGACAAAGTAAGCTGAATACTGAAAACACACCACTAACATGTTGCGCAACATGGATAAAGTGCCTCAATAAGAGGGGGAGAGACTTACATTGGCGATGAGAATGACTGAGACACAGGCAAAGGAAGTTGATTGGTTGATGCTGGCTATGGAGGAGACTGACATGTTCTGACAGAGGCAGAAACAGGGAGACGAATGGGAGAGATGCGATTGGGATACCAGTCGCATATTTGGTGGAAAATTTGACTGAGACTAAGAAAAGGATCCGTCTATACTTTGTTTTCCATGGGACCATGTGCGGAAGTCGGAAAGTATGGTGAAACTGGAAAAACACGCGTCTGAACTCAAAGAAACTGTGATAGACAACACTCGGTCAACAGTGATCACGGAGGATACAACACATAGGTGAGAAAAACATGGAGAATGTGATCACAGTTGCATGCGATGGGAACCAAGTTTCCTAAGGAACTGAGGATATGGGACACATGAGTGGAAACATGCGAGAACTTAGCCATAAAAGATGTTTACACTGCCATTCAGACCGCAGTTGATTATGAATTAGTGTTGTTTAATCTAGTGGTACCATCTGACGTTCTTGTTTGGAGGCAAAAACCCCATTGATGGAACCACACCATCACTCTTGAGATAGTGAACTACAACATCTTCTTATTTTAATCACCTGGGTGAAACTTTTGGAAAAAACCTGGCACATAATGCATGGCTTCTACAACCTATATTTGAGTGAATTTTAGTCTTATCTTTTGGTCTTTTAGTCATGTCTTTGATGGACTAAATGAAGATATTAAAGTCTATTTAAAGGAAACATGGTGATCTTGTTAAAGGATCAAAACAGTCTTTTATCATGTTTTCTGATCTACCTCGATGCTCTGGTTAACATCAATGCCCCCCCTCCCACCACTCCACCTGCAGCCCCCCTCCCTCCTCCTGGACAGCCCCCTCCCCTCCTGGACAGCCCATCCCCTCCTAGACATCCCCTCCACTCCTAGACACCCCTCCTTCCTGTACAACCCCCCCCCCCTCCCCTCCCCGAGACAGCCCCCCTAGACAACCCCCATCCCTACCCCTAGATAGCCCCCCCCCCCACCACTCCACTTGTAGCCCCCTCCCTCCCCTTTCAGCCCCTCCCTTTCCATGGATAACCCCCTTCCCACCCCCTGGACAACCCCCTCCCCTCTTGGACACCCCCCTCCACTCCTGGACACCCCCACCCACCCTCCCACTTGGACACCCCCTCCCTCCTTGACACCCCTCCATCCTAGTTCTTTAGTGTATACCCATTAATAACCTTCTTTATCCAACTATATTTTCATCGTCTATTTGATAATGGAATAAATATTATTCATACACCATCATTCACTAATATGAATTATAAAATCATATATATTTTGAAGATATAAAATTCAACAAATCAAGGGAAAACACCAAACAAAAAATATATTGGAGGAATAGGAACGAAATTTCACATAACATTATCAAAAATATAATTTAAAAATACATAAAGCAGAAACATAGAGATTATATGACACAACCGGAGGACGCCAATCCTATTGAAAGTGGGATAATGGATATATATACATATAAGTAGCAGGGATACATCTTCTGGAATTCAGTTTCTGGTAAAAAACATCCCATTCCATAGATTTCATCCACATGCTAGGATTGAGGGTCAAAATTGATTTAGTTGAGTGTCCTCACAAATATTCTAGATCAGAAATTATTCCCTCCCTACTAAAAACACCCCCTCCTGGACACCCCCCCACTCCTGGACACCCCCCTCCCTCCTGGACACCCACAACCACATATAAGGGAAACTAATTAGAAAATTGAAAATCCAAGATATTAGTTCCCATCAAGCTTTTAGGATTCCCATGAGTGGACTGAATGACTATGCATTGGTCGAATTTCACACTATCGACCATTGTAGTCCAATGAGTTATGCTTTAATAGAAAGAAAAATCATTTCTAAAACCATTCTTCATAACCTAAGGATATAAAACATAATAAAGGGTGATCATATATACTCAATAAGTGTAAACAAGGGAGATATCAATGATCATATATGGATAACATAAGTAGTAGGAATTCACCTTCATCCTATTTGTGTACAATCTTCCATCAGGTATGCTTCCCATTCATTTGTAAACACATCTATATCATCTTGTGAATATCAGTTTTTATGAAAATCATGGTAGTATTGAAAAAATATAAATACACAAAGGATTAATAAATATTTTAAATGAACTCATAATTATTTTCAAAAATACCTCACCAGGGATGCTAGTTTGTTGATGAAATATGATCTATTTCATAAATTTACAAACATAATAACCACAGTCCTTTCTGTTTGTTTGTTTTGGACACTGCATAAACATCGAAAAAAATAAATAATTTGTTTTGATATGTGTTTGGATAGTGAAGTTTTATTTTATATACCAGGATACTTTTCCAATTATAGATCTTGTTCTTATCCTTAGGCCCTGGATTAATTCCATGAAGTAGATGATATTTATGCACCGCCCTATCATAACAGAACCCTCATTAAAAGATAATATAAATTATATAACTAGATGTTTAGTTTTAAAATGTTGGATCTAGTGTATAAAAAATTAACAAATTCCATCAAGCGTGGTCGGTTTGTTGCATATCCATGCATTGAATCCAGAAAATAAATCTTTGGAGTATCCAAATTGACTGCAATCAGCATCCAATGATGCCTAAAAACAAAAAAAATAAATAAGTAAAGAAAGAAATGAAAATATAGTTGATATAATTAAATTGTAGAGTTCTACCCCTGCATTGTTGGTATTAAAAAGAGTTTTTCATTCGTAATTTTTTTTCAAATTATTTGAGCAGGGATGACATTATTGCAACCTCTTTATTAGAATTTAT
This sequence comes from Viscum album, assembly GCA_963277665.1. Lineage (NCBI taxonomy): Eukaryota > Viridiplantae > Streptophyta > Magnoliopsida > Santalales > Viscaceae > Viscum > Viscum album. The sequence continues at coordinate 1,322,127 of CAUJRU010000143.1, forward strand.
TTTCTGTTTTGAAGAGGTGATGTGAGGACTAACGAGTCCAAATTTTTGTTCATGGGGAAATACCTTCAATTGTTTTTCATATATACGCCTATGAAAAATATGAAATGTATTTAGTCATAATTATTAGAGTATATCAGATTTTTTAAAATCAAATCATGAAAACATACCTCATGTATACATTTAAAACTGAGGTGCCTAGCCATTCATACTTGAAAATTTCATTTACATTTTCAGCACTAATGAAATCTGATTCTTTCTCTTCGTACATATTTTTTTCAAAATCAACTGTGTGAACATTGTTGTCTATCAACTTTGTATCCATATGATCCTACATTGATATTATCTGTGGATATAGAATGGGTGGGGTGAAGGTGCTCTCAGTAGACCGTTTCAATCGGTTGGTTGATCCTTGAGATAGTTTAGAGATGGTATTTCATTTCACCCCCTTCTCTTTGTCGTTCTGTAATAACATTCATCGGTTCAGAACTTTTTTCATTAATTGTTAAAGGTCAATCTTGAAAAATAAATTGTAAATGGATACTTCCTTATCGACATGTTTTTTTACAAGAATTGTCAGCCATGCGATGAATGTTCCAACAGCTTGTTCAATCGTATGAATGTCGTCATCATCATTTGGAACAGGTAACTCGGAACTCGACACATTAGCTATATTAATTGACACTCTGAAATGATCTGTTGGAAGTTGTCTATTGTATAGCATATCGTTATGTGTATTGAACATCGTAGACCTCGCTACAAGGTTATAGGTGAGAGTTGATAGATATAAATCACTATCATTTTCACCCTGTAGAATATTAGTACATGAAAGGTGTCAGTGTCTATGTGATTCACATTTCACAGAAAAAATTATTAAAATATTGATTACCTCAGCTAAGTCAGGTTTTTTAGGGGAATGGCTTGCCTCAAAGATGGTGGGGGGTGGGGCGGGATCGTCACGCATGGGTTGTTGTTGAGTTGTTTCTTCTCTTTACCTCTCCCCCATCAAACTTGCTACCATCTCTCTATGGTATTGTAATTCTTCTTGAAAAATAGCTAATTTTTCTTGCATATTTTCCATTTTTTCATTTTGATCATCTGCTTGTTTTTGTTTTTGAAAATATGTTCGGGGTGTCACCCCAAAACCCACACCTCTGACGCGGACATACTGTTTTGGATGCTTCAAGGCTACTGAAAGTATGTCTGCATCTGGTGTGGGTGTTGTTGATTCCTGTGACTATATCAAATAGAAAATATAGGAAAATAAGTAGTCATTGTTATGTAATAGCGATTTAAAGAAAATCAAATTTATATTATGTCATACTTACACATATTTCCCACACTTTTTGTGTGTTTTCATCTATCAGTATCCCCTCTTTATTTACACAAGCCTCCTTCCATAGCACATGGCGTGGGATGGATATGGATTTCAATTTTGATTCATCAATCTGCATATAAACAGAGAAACATGGTTATGGTGTTGTTTTACATCACATAAAAGTAGTACGGTAGATTTAAAAGACATACCAATTTTTTCTCAAGTGAAGCATACCCCATCCTTGATTTATGGTAAGGGTACACTAGTTTTTTTGCAAGTTGTTTATTTTCATCACTCAGTTGCTATTTCATAAATAAAAAACTGTCAATCAAAGTGATGAATACAAGAAACGTCAAACAATTTATTACCCCACACAATGTACCTGAAAAGCCTGCTCCCCATGACGGTTGATAAACGCATCCCACGCTCCTTGGGATATCAAGTGTGCATAAAGAGGAGGTGGGTGCGGCTTGATTTTCCCTTCAGCATCTTTAAGATGATATTTCATTAAAATTGTGTGGAAACCTCTATGAATCCTTCCTGCAACTTTTAATACATATTCCTTGTGTGAGGAATCTACTATAAATGCACTCTACAATGGATGATGAAGAGTAAGTTAATGTATTAGTATTTTATTTTATTTTATTAAATTTAAAAAATAATATCATAATGTTACCGTAATGTCTTCCCACATTAGTTTCTTAAGCCTGGTGACAACATGGTGCCACAAATGTACATCAATCGTCATGCATTGACGAGTGACGATTCTAATGTAGCTACTAAAGATGGATTTGTTGGAGTTAACATGTTGGCCTCGCTTATTCCATCCCACCTCAAATTTGATGCCTTTTGCTTTTACCTTAAGGATTTTGGCTAACACTATCAAACTACGGTGCTCTTGTTTTTTGTGTGCTGTCAGGGTTTCATTTCCTAACATTTCCTGAGAAGTATCATCATTATGTTCCTCCAGAGCGCTAGCATTGACATTGGGACCAATAGCAACAGGTTGAGAAACCTGTTGTACCTCAACACTAGGATCAACAACAACAGGTTGAGAAACCTGTTGTGGCTCTGCACTGGGACTACCAGCATCTAGTTGAGAGACCTTTTGTGCCTCGATATTAGGCACATCAGCAGGTGCATAAGTCATTATCTACATAAGTGGTTTAACATTTAATTTAGATTACATAAAAGCAGTAGCGAACAGATAATAACATAATGTAACACAATGTATATTATAATAAACAAATAACCTGATTATTGTACTCTTTTTTTTAAGGCTAAAGAGATTTGACCCCTCTATCGACTATGTAAATACCTTCATTATGGTCTCCTATGACATACAAAATGTCGTCTACATTGGGACCACTGCGAAATGATTGTGAAGTCCCTATAAATGGTTCATCCTCCGTTGAACTTTCATCTGACCCTTCAGTTGTTTTGGTCGATAACAGAACAATTGACCAATTTAGGTTTGTGGGGTCTGGAACATAAAATACTTGTACTACCTACGATGCCATTATAAATGGTTCGTCTGTCTCCCCTTCCTTACTAAAATCAACTTTCACGAATCCTAATTCATCTATTTTAACAACACTACTATTATCCACCCACTTGCATTGAAAAATTGGAACTTTGAATTTCATATAATCCAACTCCCATATTTGTTTGATGATGCCAAAGTATGACATATTCGCATAAATTGGATTTCTTTCCTTAGCACTGGAAACATGCATCGCTTTAGCCATAAGTGTAACCCCACTATTCTGCATGGTACTGTCTTCACCATGTTTATTAGTATAGAATGTATAACCATTAACTGCATAAGAATTGTAAGATAATACATACAAACTTGCTCCTCTGGCTATCCATCGAAGTTGTTCTGAAATTAGGTCCAGATTTTCATCTAGCTGCTTAAAAATATGGTCCTGAAACCATCCTATAAATTTTTGATTATGTGTATCTGATATCCATTTTTCAGTCCTAGAAGGATTCAAATGCCTAAGAATTTCTTTATGGGTTTGAACATATGGGTCAACGTCGAAACTGTTATGAAAAACGTAAAGGTGAGCCTGCTCCCGATCTGTAATATTGATTGTGACAACCTCTCTTCCAAAAATTCCTTCACCCTCAAGCTGCCTAGTGTGACGATATTTCGGTAGGCCAATGTTTTCCACACCAAACAGGTATTCGGTATAGAATTCAATAGCTTCCTCGACAATATATTTCTTCTCAATACAACCCTCTGAACGACTTCGATTTTTGACATACCCTTTCAAAATATTCATATATCGTTCAATGGGGGTACATCCATCTATAACGTATAGGACCACATAGTCAAATATCTCTCACCAAATGAACCATCAAATGAACCATCATATCGAAAAATGTCGGTGTGAATAAAATTTCCAATTCACATAATATGACGGCAATTTCTCTTTCCATAGTTGGCAATTTTACTGGGTCTATAACTTTGCTACATATAGCTTTGAAGAAAAAATAGAGCTTCATTAATGTATGGCAGACATTCTTGGAAAAAATTCAACATAAATCTATAGGAATTAGATCTTGCATCAAAATATGGAAGTCATGTGATTTCAGACCCTTTAATTTTAAATCACTCATTGAAACTATGTTCTTGATATTTGATGAATACCCCTATGGAACCTTTACATCATTCAAGAAGTTTCAAAAGTGATATCTCTCCTACCTGGAAAGAGTGTAAGTAGCAGGAGGAAGAAATGTTCATTTTTCACCCTTCACTTGTGCCAACTCTTCTCATATTCCCATATCAACCATGTCCAATCTAGCCTTAATTCCATCCTTTGTTTTGTCGGGTTCATTTAGCAACGTGTCGATGACACTATCACATACATTTTTTTCAACATGCATAACATGAAGAATTTTTTTTACATACAGATAATTCCAGTATGGTAATTCAAAAAAAAACTGATCTCTTTTTCCAACCGGTTTTCATAAGGTTTTTTGAAAATGGTTTACCAAAAGTAGCTTCCACATATTTTACTTTCTCAAACAATTGATCACCTATTAGTGGAGACAGTGTTGTAAGTTCTTCTAAACTTCCGTCGAATGATGTCATCCAAGATCGGTACTTATGATATCGGGGTAGAAATATGTGATGTCCTAGAAATACGGTTTTCGATGAATGTTTCAACCTAATTGAATGTGTACCTTGTTCACAAATGGGACACCCTTGAGTTCCTTTAATGCTATATCCTGAAAAATTTACATAAGTAGGAAAGTCATTTATCGTCCCGTACAACATTAATTTCAAAGTGAAATCTTCATTTTTGTAAGCATCATACAACGTAACACCTGAATCCCACAATATTTTCAAATCCTCGATCAATGGATCCAAATAAACATCAATATCATTACCCGATTGTTTTGGTCCTGATATAAGCATAGATAACATGATGTATTTTTGTTTCATGCACAACCATGGTGGTAAGTTATAATTTATCAACATAACTGGCCATGTACTATGACTGTTGCTTTGAAAACTAAAAGGATTCACCCCATCTGTAGATAACTCTAGACGAAGGTTTCTCGGCTCGTTTCCAAATTCAGGATACTCATGATCAATTCTCTTCTACTGAGGAGAGTCTGTCGGGTGACGCAGTTTCCCATATTTAATTCTTGTATCTGCATTTCATGTCAATTGTCCTACAGTCTCCTCACTTCCATATATGCGCATAAACCTTGGAATAATTGGAAAGTACTATACAACTTTCGTAGGACTGGAATCATCTTTCTTGTATTGAGAAGCACCACACTTTGGACATTCTTTAAGTGATTTGTAGTCCTTGTGAAACAATATACAGTCATTCGGGCAGGAGTGTATTCTTTCACAGATCATACCCATCGATTTTAGCATTCGTTTGGCATCGTATGTTCAGCTTGGGAGCTCATTATCTTATGGGATCATGTCATTCAGGAGAACAAGTAGTTCTGTAAAATTGGCGTCACTCCACCTGTTGCCTGCTTTCAAATTATACCGCTTCAGTACGGCTGACAATGCTATATATTTAGTGAAACCAGCATACAATGGCATTTTTTCACAACTCTTTAACTTCTCAAACAATTTTGGGCAATCATGAAGTTCATCTTCAACTATCCTTGTCATTTCCTCAATACTATCTCCATAATCATTCACATTTGTAATCACATCCTCCATACGATCGTCTTCATTGTTCATGCTTGTAATTATATCAGATGATCTATAAAACGCCGTGTTATCCGAGCCACTACCTACATTCATTTTTTCCCTGTGTTTATTCCAACATGTATAACTTAGATCTATTTTGTGATAGACTAGGTGTTCTTCCAACTCCTCTGGACTAATTTTTCTTGAATAACAATAGCGTAAACATGGACAAAGGATTTGAAAAAAGTTACATGTATGATCTTCTGCAAACTTGATAAACTCTTTCACGCCATCTTAATACTCTTTTTTCAACCGATTGGAATTCATCCATTCTTTATTCATATTCATCGTCTTTATGGGTTCGATCTCAAACATGCCTAATATTACGTTGTGTATTTTGTGCTGTTAGTTTTTAGGTTTTCAAATATTTACATGCACAACTAAAACACGCAATCAAAGGACAAAGACATCATTTATTTAGAAAACAATTCGGAACCAATACTAGAGTTCAAAAAAGATAGAGTAATGGCAGGGGCATAACAAAATCAAATGCTACAAAGATATCAGGGGTTTTGATCAAACACATGATTGCAACTGAGCATCCTAGAACCCCCCATTGCAGCAAACCACTTCAAAATCAAACCTACAATCATCTCAATGACCACCAACACTGTGCAATTCACTGGACTTCCACATAAAGATCCAAACAAGCTCATTTGACTAGGGTGTCCATAAAGTGTCTCATAGAGTCCTCTAGTGAAGTGGTTTTCTAGGATTTAGTGGAATTACACTAGTAACAAAGTGGTGGTTCCATTGAAATGGGTAAATTTTGGATTGATATTCAATGGTGGGAGAACTACAACATGGAAAAAAAATGGCATATCAATCATTCCAACAACTGCAACACCATACAAACACACAATCGTGCTCACAATCGCAACACCATACAAACCAAACAATCACAATTTCAGATTTTACAAAGCATCCCTTATTCAATTTTGTTTGTTAATTAAAGGGTTATCACATAAGTTTTATCATCCTGGTGCATTCATTCATAAGTCAAGTATACATAAATTACCAATTTTTATATTCAAATGTTCAACAGAAACCAACCAACATGCAATTCATTTAGTGCGCAAACAAGGACCACCAAAGGACATGATTTTCAGAGGGGCGTTTAGCCCGTACATTTCACATTATAACCATAAATATCAAATAGTAATAACATGCGAACAAGATGAAACCAATGAGTAACAGGAGAAAACTCACCACAAAGGTGTCGTTCAGCGCACGATAGAGGTGCGTTCGTGGCAGAGGAGAGGTGTGCAACAAAGGAGATTTCCAAATGAAAAGAAAACATAAAATGATAACTCATATGTTATACCTATCCAAAATAGGTCCAATGAGATTTAGGAATAGGACATGTCTGGTTAAACATCATTGAAACCTATATATGACAATCCATAAAACCCATCCATTCAAGGGCACAATTTTTTCACTAAACACGTCATTATATTCATGGTGATACCCACCATGATCCTGATCCAAAGTGCTCCCCACCATCATAAATGCCTATTGTAACACATCATATATTAGTCCAACAACCCACTTGGTGTGGTTTACAACTAAACAAACCAAAACACATATGAAAAAACTCTCCAAAATCTAGTACTAGTTGTCATATTTTATTCCAAAGATAATCAAACAAGTCTCTACTGCTTATGAACAAGGCCCTAACACGCAGAATTTCCCTCAAAAAGTCCCAGTCATACCTCAAAATGAACCTGTCATACCCAATATGAAGTAACCATTTCCCTATGTTGTCTACAACATCTAATATCATTAAAAACACTACCACTACATTTTTACACATGATTCAATCCTTGAATCATGTGAAGAAATAGGTTCACCCCCTAAATAATGCGATGAATGGGTTTTACCCCCAAAATCACATAATGAATCATGATTTAACTCATGAATCACCTTTGGATCACATCAATATTATCCTGATCATTCTGTAAACATATAAAATTTATCTAGTACATCATTTAAAATCTAAATATGGTATTTATGTGGGACCAGATAAATCAGATTCACCAACTCAACAACATACAAATGCCATATCAACCATCCAATAACCAATCCCATTATACCGAAGACCCTTGTAACATGAGGGCCATACCTCCATAGTGAATGATCCATCTATTATCATAGATATTTAATACATGTGATCATATTTATCATACCTAATCTCTAACATGAAATATCAAGTGCCATATATTTCCTGATCACTGAAATATTATACCCATCATCTATTGAAATTCATCTGAAATGAAAGCCGCACCCTCAACAACCATTGGTTCACTCCCCACTACATTTTTACCTTATACCACTTATCGAGCATCACCTCAACATGTTCTATCACCAAATGTGTGTTTCTTATTCTGATCCATGATCATTTATCCAAAAAAACACATGTCTGGGATTAACTCTAGGATCAAACATGACATTATATTTGATCCATTTGTGAAGTATCCTCCACCACATATATTGAAATTTTCTATTTCATCCAAAACCCCAAGCAATCGATTCTAAAATAATTTCTTCAACTCTATTGGTACTCGGCTCACACTTTACATCTCACCGACTTAAAATTTAAATGGGTACCATGCATAACCGGCGTGTACCATTATCACCTCATCCAATATAATGGGTGTACAATATTGTACCACATGATCAAATTACATGACTCGTGATCCCACAAGTCGAGCACCATTTTTTTATACTAAAATACCATCTCCATGAGATACTCTAATTAACCTGATCTATAAACTTAAAGATGTACACCCCATGCAACTGCATGACCCAGTCTCCATAATAGTGATCAACAACCCTTGTTATCGAAATAATGCATGTCTAAACCCGACTATGACTAACCTGAATTATCACCCGACTAGGACTAACCTGAGCCATATCTCATCTATATTAGGCTCACATGCCTAAACCCATGACCATGCTCCATGTTATGTCAATCATCAAAACAAAAAAAACTCCATGCTACTTTCCAACAAGATTAACATTCTTAAAATTTTCATGAAAACCGCACTAATTCCTTTCAACCGGTATCGTCTCAAAATCACATGTTTCCATCCATAATATAATAGCTAATCCACTAATAAATACATCAAAAAAAAACACAGGTCTAGGAATTACACTAATCTTACCCTCAAAACAAACCTTGATACCAAAAACATCGACACTCAAGGCGCCCTTCTCAAAAATATTCCAAGGAATCTCAATGCCTATACAATCTCAAGTTAAGGAAATTACCCATACCTTCCACATTCCCAATGTCTAAGCCATCACCAAGGCATATATCTCATAATTGGTATGACACCACTTATTCTAATCACAACTCAAAGAATATACCTTTGCTTCATGTTTCTAAAGAATTCACAAGCCTAGGCTAACCCCTAACATATTTTACCTTCATAAAACTCATTTAATCTCATCAATAATACCTGAAACACTAATAACCCGATCCATATATCAAAGTAATCAGCTCTTCTTATAAACCATTAAGGGTTACCAAGTAGGAGGGATCGTGGCGGAGGTAGCGGCGACGGAGGCAACGACGGTGGAGGCAACGACGGAAGAGGAGGCCGCAGAGGAGGCAGCCGCAGCGGAGGCAGTCGCGGAGGAGGCAGCCATGGAGGGGGTAGCGGCGACAGAGGTAGTGGTGGTAGAGGAGGATGACAGTCGTGACGGAGGAGGAAAAACCAGCGGTGGCGGAGGAGGAGGAGAAGGAGGAGGAGGAGGAGAGGTCACGGCGAAAAAGGGGTCGGGTTCAGCTTCCACGAAAGCTTGAACGCGTGCGAGAGAGGAGGGCCTGTTAGGGTTCATAAATAAAAACCACTGGAACCTTTATCAGCGCTCGTTAAAAGCGCTGATAAAACATACCTTTATCAGCGCTTTTTTAGCACTGATAAAGAGAGACCTTTATCAGTGATAAAAAAGCACTGATATAAACCTATTTATCAACGCTATAATTATAGCGCTGATAAATAACTATTTTATCAGTGATTTTTTAGCGCTGATAAAGGTCTCTCTTTATCAGTTCTAAAACAGTGCTGATAAAAAATCTATTTATTAGCGCCATAATTATAGCCCTGATAAATACTTATTTTATAAAAGTATAATTTTAATAATTTATTTATATTCTTATATATTTATTTAAAATGACATATAAGATAAATATATATTTATTTATTAATAATTATAACAATAAAGAGTATATATTTATAAATATTGTTATATAATTGTTAATGTATACAAAAAACATTGTTTTTTATTATAAATATTATAATTTTATATAAATTAAGAATAAAAACATTTATCAGCGCTAATAATAGCACTGATAAATGTTCCCTTTATCAGCGCTTATTTTAGCGCTGATAAAGGTTAGCTTTATCAGCGCTTTTATCTAGCACTGATAAAGGCACATCCCTTTATCAGTGCTTTCTGTTTAGCACTGATAAAGGGCAGTGCTTCCCTTTCCCTATTTTGTGGTAGTGTAGAGAATAGAGCGTAATAAAGAGTTCTGATAAGGGGGAAGGAAGAAGAAAGAAAGTAGTCAATAACACAACCTTCATTGAATATTTTAATTAAAGAGTATTGAGTTGTTACTGATTAAATTCACATTAAAGATCATATTTCTCAACCATCATGGATACATAAGGATTGAAAGAGTAATGAATATAGAATATATTGAAGGAAATTACTTTGCTATAATTATTATATCTAGATAATATTATTTGTTGTTGGGTGAAAGAGCACTTTCCACACCATCCCCAGAATCAACGCACTTACCATCCCCGGCCATTTCTTTGTTCCCACCGTCCACACCATCCCACTCTCGGGATTTTCCTCCAATACGATTAGGGTTCCGGACGACTTCCCTTCGCCGCTTCATCTGCTCTCACCCTCAACCTTCTATGGCTACGACTCCTCCAATTTGGTTTCTAGGGTTCACGGTCATGATACCCCTCCTTGGATTTCTCCTCCCGCTCATCTTGTCAACCGAGGGTGCTCGCAACACTTAGATATGGACTACTCACTGCCCTCCATTTTCCCTCCCCGAGCACGCTCTCCGAAAACCCTCTCCCGCTCCCCTCAACGAATCCCCTCTGAACTCGTGACACCGACTCCGCATGATCCACCAGGCCCCGAGACCTCAACGAATCTCTTCAGCATCCACCGATTTCATACGACATCAACCGATTCCTTTGAGACTGATTCAGGTCGGTAATTTCGTCACCTAATTTGGAGGTAACTGTGCATTTATTGAAAGCTTCATTTACTAGGTTGCAAGTATTGGATTCCATGGATCTCTGATTTTCGGAAGGTATGATTCACTAACTCTGTATTTGTTTTCCCACTTTCAAATACATGTTCTATATGGTGTTTTGGGTGTATCTTATGTGGATATAGCATTCATATTATTTTCAAGATCCTATTTGGACTTCAAATAATCCCACCTATTTTCCCTTTTCTGTTTGTGTTTAACTGACTTGGTTACGGCTTCATTCCCACTCACTTCTCTATATGGTTCGACATACCATGAAATTGTACTACTTGGAAATAGAATCTTGGTGCCCCTGCATTAAGATGGAACTGATATTTACATAATTACATACAGATAGTTGAAACATTAATGTTTCAACGTCATTTATATGTAAGTGTTTCCCTACTATTCATTCATATATATTTCCTTAGGGTGTTTTGGGTGTTTCTTATATTGATTTAGAGTTCATCTAATTTTCAATATCATGTTTTCCCTTCAAATAATCTGACCATTTTTTCTCTTTTCTGTTTGTGTTTAACTGACATTGTTACGCTCCCTCCCCGTTGAGTTCTTTGTATAGTTCGACATACCGTGAATGTATAGTGCTTGGAGATAGTATCTTGGCTTCCCTACATTAAGATGGAACTGAAAATTACATAATTACATAAATGTAGTTGAAACATTAATGTTTCAAGATTATTTATATGTAATTGTTTCCGTATTAGTCCTTCATAGATATTTCTGGACTACTTATTGAAGTGTTTCCCTATTAGTCATTCATAGATATTTTCTGGAATACTTATTGTACATCTCTGGAACTCTTGGGAGTTCGATCAGGGAATCCATGCCTAGATGCGGCATCCGAGCTGTCTGGATCCTCAACTATCTACTATGTCGTCTTCTGTAGGTATTTCCTATACATCAAATAATTGAGTGAGATTTTCCACAGTTGATCTTTGCCTTGGGTTTTTATATGGCTGACTAATCTGATTCTTTTGAAATTTTTACTAATATTAAACTTTTTCTAAAGATTCATTTATTTGGTTTGTTATCTTTCATTTTTTATCCATTTGTTTTCATACATATATGTTTTTGCTTCATGGTCTAATGAATATTAACTTTGTGTTCTATTTAACGTTAGAAATAACTTTTCCCAGGAAGCTGGTTTCTAATTTGCTAAACCAGTTTCAGGATATTCCCAGTTGCCGAGAAACATTGGCTGGAAGCTTGTAAGGGTGATATCAACAACCTTGGTGATGAAAATTTGAATTACAACATAATTACTTATCTTTCTATGTAGGCCTAAATAGTTTTTGTGATTGTGGAGAAAAAATAGAGGCATATCCATACTGGTATTTTATATTTTCATATTACTTTTCTGAGATTATGATAGGCAGAGGAAGAAATTGGCTAGTTATCAATATTTATGTGTTTGTGATTCTCATTGCTTGAAGTGCGTCTATTGATAACTATTATAATTTTGATCATGTAGGTTTGTGACTCCCATTCAATAATATAATTTTAATACACATGGCCTTAATGTTAGAATGACATCATTTATTATTATTTCAGGTATATCTATTCTTTTAAGCCCTTCTCATTCAAGAGGATTAGATGCAGCGATAAAAACTGATGGATGTCCCTATGTGATCTGAACGTGATCGTGCAAATCATGATTCCAATACCATGTAATAATCCTATAATCACTTCCCTGCATTGATGTTCCAGAATCAATTATGTTTTAACCGCATCTTTGTAAATTTTTTATTTCATTGTACTGTTACAGTACTTGTCATAAGTTTCTAAATTTACCATTTCACTTTAACATTGTTGAATTTTTTATGATTTTATCGGACTTTATCGCTGAAATTGTGAGCAATAATTGACCAGATATTCAATGGAGACTACTAAGGAAACAACTATAAATAGGATATTAGATGCTTATTAATCTTTACATGATTTTTTTGTTAATTTCATTATACTGTTATTCCCTAATGTACATGTTAGTATTTTCTACATATAACATATCATGTTAATATTACTGACTTCTTTATGATTTTCCAGGACTTTTTTGCTAAACATTTCACCATAAATTGATAGGAGTGGAGACTATAAGGCAACAAATACAAACAGGTTTTCAGATATCTATTAATCATTATATGATTTTTGTTTTTTAAATTATGATTCATTCACTAACTTCCAAATGGGTTCTACATAAATGAATAAATCTGTGTTGACGATCAAAAATCTTCATTCTTCCCTTCCCAGTGTTGACACTTCAATTCGTAACATAGTCATGAGGGCTGCAATAGATGGAATTCAACAGAGAGGTATTGTCTTTATAACACTAGATTTATCCCTCAGTGATTTATTCTTATTTCATTTTGATATTTCATGGATTCCAAAAGGGAGATCTTCTGATAATTTTTGAAATTACATCTGTTAATTAATGTCAATGCTTGATCTTTGACCTGATTGCTCCACTATTAATCTGGTTCTTTTTAAGAATTGAATTTGGAATTGGTTTAATTTACAGATAGAAATAATTTAATATGAAATTTTATGTGTTATAAATGAACTTCTACCCATTTTCCTCATGTCATTGAACATTTGAGATGAAGATTGAATGTGTTTAATTCACAGGTTTTTGATTTTTTATTTAAATGTCTAAGCCTATAAATCATTTCTTTCATTTCATGATTGGCATGTTCATTTTTTAGTGCTGGAGGTCCCATTAAAAAAGGGAACAAGTCAACCTTTCTAAGCAGGAATACTGTGTTTTTTGGTTATCTTACAATCAGTAAAAAAAATTCCCTCTATTGTACAATTTAACTGAGAAATTGACTTAACAAAGTCTACTAAACAAGAAAAAGGATACCTCATCTAAAAGATGATCAAAGCATCAATGGGTATTAACCTAGAAGAGGAAATATTGAGAATAAATACAATCATGTACTGATATTATCATGTATAATTCTCACTCATTTGTTTATTAGAAAGAGAACATTGTAGTTTGTAGACCATATGAGGTATATCTAGGTAATGTTTCATAGAAATCACACCACCAGGTATAGGTAGCATATTCCAAACTCATGGTGCCATATTTTGGGACCATATGATGATGTACACCAGGAAATTAAATATTCATGTCATGGTACATATTATTTGAGGTATGATATCTGCATTTCCTTGAATTTCGATGACTTTATAAACATGTAGCCTTTGAAAGATGATTATTTTGTCAACATGAATCATGGGGATGGCATGATCAGCAACATATATATGCACATACAAGGAAACTGAACAGAAGAAACTTGTGAATATATTAATGAATATATTGAAACAAGGAAAGGCCACTCACTTATATATACAACAACATATATCTTCTTTTTATTTTTTTTAGCAGCAACATATATCTGATTAGGGAAACTGGTGATGTTGGTGGTGCTGCTACAGATATAGGTATATTGGTTATATGAGCAACAACATATAACTTCATTTTCTTTATTGGTATATTAATGAATATATTACTTCTTTTTAGCAGGGAGACTCATGATGTTGTTATTTTGAATAGAGTAAACGCCACCCACCTATTTTTAAACAAGGAATTAATGTGAAAAACTACTACTTCCAGGTGATGAAATTCCTCACATCCTTGAAGGAAAGGCAATTATCAACATAGCAAATCCATTGTTGCTATCATTAAACTGTACATGATAAATATTATATGATCTATAAGAAAATATGTATTTTACTTATAGTAGCTCTAATGATCCAGTTGTCAGGGGCCAACAAAAGTAGAAGCTTATATTTGAATGTTACTAGTCATGTAGGTGATATTTGGGATTCTGGTCTGAGGAAATTTTTTTATGGTATGAAGATTTGGGGTCAACATGATGTTCTGATGAATCAAAAAATAACATTTTATAGGTATAAAGAAGTCCTAAACATTATTTTCCTCTATTTTGGAGTCTATTTCTATATGCATGTGGTAGTTGTTCTGAGCATAAATGATTTTCCATTTTCAGGTACCAGTTGTCCAGCGATTTGGAAGGCTTATTGATGAAAGTGACGAAAACTGATTTTTCATTTTGAGGTATCAGTGGCTCATTTTATGCTATTTTAATATAGTTATCATATTCTTTTTTTTTAATTTGATCACGCTTTAGTTTATTATTTACTTATACCAATAAGATGGAACACATTTGAATACTATCTGATTTATACTTTATTCATGATGGGTTATTTTTTTATAGGATTGGTTCATTTTTTCCTTGTCATATTTTTCTTAGGTGGATAGATTCAGTGACTTACTTCCTCTTAGGTGGATAGATTCAGTGACTTACTTCCACCACCATGGTCATGAAGAAATACATTATTCGTACTGTAATAAGGTATGTCATTCAAATCACTACAAAATTATCTATAACAAACGATATTACTAGCATATGAACATATGATATTTTATAGTCTAATAGAAACATGGTAAATGATTCATATTCACTAGCAACATTCCTGTTATTAATAAGTACAAAACATATGGTCAATAAAATAAGTTTTCATTCTTTGGTTCATTACTTTTTTGACAGGATTTGAGGGATATGGGGTGTACTCTGTAACTGATCATGAACTATGTAACTAAATGTTGATTCATTCAATTTTTTTTTTGATGTGGAAAATGATGGTTCTGGTGGAGGAAGAGAAGGCTACTAATGTTCCAAGACACTATGCAGTTTTGTGTACGTGATAAAAATTCTCTTTATGGTATCTGGAAAATCTTATTACAGTTGACGCTGCTCATTATGTAACCTATATTCATCAAATTCATAACTTGTGTACCTAGGAAATCTCTCTTTCTATAAGTATTATTCCATCATTATGTATTTTTTTTATCTCTATCCCTCATCCCATATTGTTCTAGATACATGATGAATAGTTTCACTCTGTTTTATTTTTTCCCAAACAACCCACTCATTCAATTTATTATTATTTCATTTATTTTATCATTTATATTTTTATTATGACCACTGTCTCTTTGATTTAGCTTTTACATTTTCTTTCAGTGCCCTTTTTCTTTTAGTTCCCGCATTGCAGTTATTGTAATCAAAATTGAAAATGAATTCAAATTTTCTTACTCAACATTTAAAGATTCATATACTTTTACTCAGTTTTTTCATTGTCAACTATTTGAAAGTCTTCTTCATATTCTATGAATTCCTATTTTATTATCATACACCATTATATTATAATTAAAATTTATTCAACATTACTATTTTTTCTCAACTTTTATAAAAACTAATCTCTTATTAAAAGAAAAACCAGTAATCGAATGCGTTGTGCAATAGCACGGGCGAGTACTAGTTTTATTCAAAAATAAAATTCTAGAAGATTGGTAATTTTTATCTTGATTACCAATATTAGACATTATTGATTATTTTAATCATTTAAATGTATCACACTATTTTATCGAATTATAGGAACTCTCTGTGCTAGAATCGGAATACTTTGTCGCTTGAATATTCTAGTGGCAAAGATACTTGAGCCACTTCGCATAGTCTACAAGCTAGAGCTACGCCACTACTTAGAGGGTTTAAGGTAGAAGTTTGACTGGTCAACCGCATTAACTCATGGTTCCTTGATCTGTTGAGTGAAGTCCCAACTTCTAAAATCATAACTTGATTTACTCAATGTTTGACTCTAAAATGATAACAAGTTATATATGGTTAATCCTTACCACCACTTTAGTTAATTCAACCTATCACTCATAAAAAATCTTTGATAGTAAGAGGCACCTTCAGCTATAGTATGACGAGTACCTCGAACACCCGGTTTTGTCCAAATTCAAATGATGAAATGCGGTTACAACTTAATATTTTTTTGAGGGTTTTATTATTCTTAAGTGACGATAGAAATCATTTTATATTTCATAAGCAAGTACTATGTGATCTCACTCATAACTGATCATGCAATAGAAAATATTCACTGTGTCACATGTCCATTTTATCTTGAATGCTTGTTTATTATTCTATGTGGTCGCGTATAAACTACATATACACAAAATAATAAACCGTGAAAAATAAAATGACATCGTGATCATGGGACAATACTAATGATTGATTCATTGAGTGAATAATGGATCAACCTAGACCCTAGGGGTAATACTTTGAGGTGCGTCGCTTGCGTCTCAAGTAGCAGCACCTGTCCATCCAATGTGTGAGACTCCTGGTGCGTCGCCATAACTTGGCTCAAAATGCGTCTTTGCTCATCTCGTCATTATACAACATTACTTGCACACTGGTGAGGGGGTCTTAGGAGTATAAAATACAACTCAGAATTGGACACACATATCCTTATACATATAATGACGCTTTACATGACTCATGGATCTTCTTTTATTTAAACTACTTACTACAAATAACCATTGCAATAAATAATTAAATAAATAAATAAAACAAACACTAGACATATATTGGATGGTATATGGATCATGATTAGTCTTATACGCATTAAACTCGCTTATTTAAATAAATGCAGAATTAAAAATTAAACTTGCATCAAATTTATTCTCAAAGGCGTACTATTGAATTAAAATTCACTCTTATTTTAATTCAACAATTTTTCATCGTCCGGACCTGTTAATTAATTTAATTTTAAAACTAAAAATTAAATTAATTAATAAATTAATTTAGCACCAAAATTAAATTAATTTAAACCACACTATTTAAACAAAAAAATAATATTTAATTAATTTAATTTAGAACCAAAATTAAATTAATTAATTAAAGTAATTTTTTATTATTTAAAATTTATTCGGACCTTGAAAAATCCGAGCAGAGCCTCTGCAGGTCTAGACGAAACCGCACAGTCCCTTTCACCATCAGTACTACCTCAACTCAATGGATCACCAAATAGATCAGATTGATACTTCTTTGGCTGATCTTCACTCATCGGTAAACAAAATTTCTTCCACTCTAGATTTATTTCATATCAACTTTAAACATTTGGATTGCGAGGCTCAAGAAAATGCAGAATTCCATAAGTATTCTTTGGGAATCCTATGTCTCCTGGATAAACGTTCGCACGATCACACCAGTAACCCCTCTCCGTCCCTGGATACTACTGCAGATCATTCTGGCGCTACTGTATGGGATTCACCAGAGCATCGTCCTCTACCTACCCTACCACGGGAACTCCCTATTTTTCCGAGACCAGTGGAGCTTCCAATTTTTGATGGCCATGATCCAAGAGGGTGTCTCACACGTGCGGAACTCTATTTTCGGCTGCATCACACACCTGATGACTCCAAGGTCTCCCTCTCCCAATTTAGCATGGACAGTCCAACCATCCATTGGTTTACTATAGTTCTAGAGGTCAATTCGGGTCTCTCGTGGCCCATATTCAAGGAAGAATTAATGGAACGTTTTAGTGGTTTGGAGATTCATAATCCCTATGAAGAAATCACTGCCCTCCACCAAAATGATTCTGTTCAGACTTATATTGAGGAATTTGAATATTTAGCTTCTCTTATTCCACGCCAGCCTGAACCACATTATGTTGGATATTTTTTTCATGGTCTTCCTGAAGATATTTGTAGTTGGGTCCACATCCATGACCCTACTACTCGCTTACAGGCTATGTGTCTTGCTCGTCATGTTGAACTTATTGTCCACTGGGGCGTTGGTCCTCAATTTCACAACATAGTAGCCCATCATTTTGGTGGTGGCCGCAACACAATTGTTCCTACTGGTGGTCCCATTTTATTTCCTCCCTCTCCCCAGCTGGTTGTTCACCGTCCAGGTGGTGTACCTTGTGAACCACTCAAACCCCAACCTCCGGATAAAGGAGTCCTCCATTTGATAACTTAGGAATGAGAAGATAGACATTGTTGGGGATTATGTTTTCGTTGTGGTATCCCTTATTCTCCACTCCATAAATGTGTTGAACTTAAGTTACGGGTGTTATTACTTGGTGAATATGATGACCTCCTTGAGGGGGACAATTCTCTCCCTGCCTCTCCTGAGCAGGCTACACCCCCACATGTTATAGAGGCTGAATGTAAAGTTGTTGCTTATCAGGACCTCACCCCTCCTTACTCTTCATCCCAACAGCTGCTACATGATTTACCTTCCATGAATATTGAGGGCCACATGGAGGATGTCCCTATTTTAATTTTGATTGATAGCGGTGCCACTCACAATTTCATCTCTCCCAAATTAATCCCCATCCTTGGTTTATCCATACAGACCACACAACCCCTGGTTGTTCACCTGGGGGATAGCCACAAACTGTGCACCCATGGTCTCTGTCCTAATATCCACCTTACACTGGGATCCTATACCTATTTTATTGATACTCAGGTTCTGAAAATTGGTCGGTTGGAACTCATACTCAGCATAGCTTGGCTGTGGACCCTAGATGATGTCCAAACAAACTAGAAAATCATGACCATGAAATTTCAGATAGCAAATCATGATTACACTCTTCGCAGTGTTGCTCCACTAAATCCTACTATTTTCTCCTTAGCTGTTGCTTTTTCCACCTCCCAACCAGTTTCGGACCCCAGTTTCCCAACAGGTCACCCTTCTCCTTCCCTTACTGCCACTCAATAGAGGGACTTACAGTCCCTGCTTGCCCAATTTAATGCCATATTTGCTGCACCTACTAGGCTTCCTCCTGTCTGTCAACATGTACACAACATCCACTTATTACCTGGCTAGGGTCCCGTTACAGTTTGTCCATACAGATATCCCCATTTTCAAAAATCTGAGATCGAAAGGCAAATACATGACATGTTGAATTCTGGTATTATTTATAACAGCTTTAATACCTATTCCAGCCCTGTTCTTCTTGTTAAGAAGAAGGATGCCTTTTTGCGTCTTTTTTTTGATTATCGTGCTCTCAAAAAATTCACCATTCCCAATAAATTCCCTATTCCGGTAGTTGACGAACTCCTTGATGATCTTCATGGCCCATGTTATTTTTCCAAACTGGATCTCAAATCAAGGTACCACCAAATTCAAATGTGGGCTGAATATGTTCATAAAACCACGTTTCACTCACAGGGGTCATTATGAATTTCTCTTCATGCCCTTTGGCCTTATGAATTCCCCATCTACCTTCCAAGCCACCATGAACGACCTCTTTCAACCATTGCTTTATAAGTTTGTCCTTATTTTCTTTGATGACATTTTTATTTATAGAAGTGATTGAGCTGCCCACATGGGCCATGTGGTGGCTATCTTACGGGTTTTGTTTCAGCATTCTTGTTTTTCCAATGGTGACAAGTGTTCTTGGGCTCAGAAGAAGATTGATTATTTGGGGCACATTATTTCCAAAGATGGCATTTCCATGGATCCTACCAAGATTCAGGTAGTGTTGGATTGGACGCATCCTACAATTGTTAAAGAGGTTCGTGGATTTCTCGGTCTCACCGACTATTATAGAAAATTCATCTGAAACTATGGCAAAATTTCCTAGCCTCTCATTGCTCTCACCAAATGAGAAACTTTTGGACTGCTGATGCTTCCCAAGCCTATGAAAACCTCAAAACCCACATTACCTCAGTCCCTGTTCTTCCTTTACCAGATTTTTTTACTCCATTTCAGATTGAATGTGATGCTTCCGAGCGAGGCGTGTGGGTTGTTCTCATGCAAGACCAATGACCAATTTCATTTTTTAGTAAATCTTTAGCCGCCAACCACCTTTCCAAATCCACCTATGAGAAGGAGATTATGGCTTTGGATTTGGTTATCCCACATTGGCGGCCCTATTTACTTGGTCGCCCCTTTACTTTTTTTTAGATCATTGGAGTCTCAAATATCTCCTCCAGCAGTGGATTACGATGGCTTACCAACAATGTTGGATTTATAAATTATTGGTTTTTCAATTTGATGTCCAATTCAAGACAGGTCGTCTAAATTTGGCCGCTGATGCCCTCTCTCACTCCCATGATAATTCTCATTTGTGTGTTGTCTGATCCTTCCCGATTTGGCAATAGGACCCCCACTTGTTAGATGTTGTAGAGACTGATCTATCTTTAAAAAAAATTCTTGTTGCCCTTCGTACAGGCAGCTCCAACTATAAACACTTTTCACTGGATCAGAGTATTCTTCGTTATAAAGGCTGCCTCATTTTTCCAAGCTCTTCCTCTTGGATACCTCACCTACTGGCTGAATTTCATCAAACCCATCATGGGGCATATGGTTTTTTACATAACTTACCACAAACTAGAAAACAATTTATACTTTCTTGGAATTAAGAAAACAGTCCAACAGTACATCAGCCACTGTGACACTTGTCAATGAAATAAGTATTCCACTCTATCCCCTGCTGGTCTCCTGCAACCACTGGATATTACCCAGGTCGTCTGGACAGATTTTTCCATGGATTTCATCACCGGATTGACCAAATCTCGTGGTTATACTATCATCTTTGTAGTAGTGGACCACCTCTCTAAATACAACCATTTTTTTAATCCTAAAACACCCTTACACAACCTACGGAGTCGCTGAACTCTTTATGCACGAAGTGGTTCGCCTCCATGGCATCCCAAACTCCATTGTCAGTGATCGAGATCCAATTTTTCTCAGCCACTTTTGGAATGATTTATTCTGCCTCCAGGGTACCACTTTGAAGTTCAGTTCAGCCTATCATCCACAAATGGATGGCTAAACTGAGGTCACTAACAGGAACCTTGAAGCTTACTTGCATTGTTTTGCTGGAAAACACCCTAAGCAATGGTCCTATTGGATTCCATGGGATGAATTCTATTATAACACCACTTTGCATGACTCCCTCAACACTACTCCCTTTTAAGTGGTCTACGGCCAACCTGCCCCAACTGTTTTGAACTTTCTACCTTCTGAAATTCATGTCGCAGTAGTCGTCCAGGCTTTCTCTGACCGTAAGGAGGCTTTGCAGCATCTTAAATTCCACCTCCACTGCTCTAAGTAGGCTATGAAACTTCAAGCATACCATCACTGGAGACCTCTTTAATTTCAAGTTGGCGACCAGGTTTACTTATGACTTCGGCCTCACAAACAACTGTCTCTCAGCAACCGGCAAAATCAGAAATTATCCCCCAGATTTTATGGCCCTTTTCCTATTATCAAACACATCGGTCCTATGGCATATCAGCTCGAGTTACCCCCTACTTCCCAGATACATCTTTTTTTTCACATCTACCAACTTAAGAAGCTCCAAGGCCCCCTTACTTCCCACCCAAATTTTCCTCCAGATTTACCACCGGATGCAGAATATTGGCCTCTTCTATAGGTTGTCATGTCTAAACGCTCCCACACTCAGGACACGGTTACCTCCCCATAGTCTCTCATCAAATGGAAGGTCCAACCCGAGGAGGACGCCACTTGGGAGGATGATTTTTTCATCCAAAACCAGTTTCCATTTTTCAACCTTTAGGATAAGGTTGTTTCTCAGGAAGGGGAGAATAATAGAGCTCGTAGCCAGCCGAAGGTTTGGAAGGTTTACACCTTTAGGAGCAACGATAATTCTGCCTCAAAAGAAAATATGGGAGGGGGTCCCACTGAGGTAGTTTAGCATTGTCCCCACCAAAGTAGTTCTCCTAGAAGTTATATTTGAGTTAGTGCAGCATGAAGGGAATATCTACGTTGGGAGGAGAGAGGTGCGTGATATTTTCAGTTAAAGGGGGGGGGGGTTAGTGGGAGTGAATGCAGACTAGTTTTCCTAGTATTTACCTATTGTTTGGCTAGGTATCATGGGCGGGAAGGCAAGGGCTTCCCAATTTTCACTCTATTTTCCATTTTTTCATGTTTTATCCTGTAATTATCTCCTGATTTGAATAGTTTAATACATAGTAGTTCCCTCTTTGAGAGTTAGGGGCCTATAGTTCTCTAACACCTTCCTGGAAAGTCAAGCCACACCTCCCTCCAAATTTATTGAGCCTCCATATTAGTCTCAATCATCTACTGTTCTAGGTGGTGCCACCTTAGTAGCATGCCTCTTAGATTTTCTATTGTTCCAGGAACTGCTACCTATTCCTAGGACATGGTTTTCTCCATACATGTGTTCTGCACACAAGTTTCTTCTCTAGATCAATGTCTTGCTTGTTAAAGAAAAAGTATTTTTTTTAAAATTGGAAAACTTTAATGTTGGGATATTGTGGGGGACACTCCCAAATTTAGGGAGTTTATTACGGGAGAAATTAATTTATTGACTGGAGAAATTAATTTTGTCAGCAAAAATTTGAAAAATTGGACGGAACTAATAATAATGCTGGATAAATTCAGGAACAAACCCTTCCCTAGCTGTGATTTTTCTCTAATAAATTAAGATGTTTTTCTCATATTTTGTAACTTTTATTCTACCAACAATTCATCCAAGATCCTAAATAAAACTGTTCGAGCCTGTTGCATTTTTTTCCTCATACAATCACCACAAGTGATCTGCGTTATTTTTTTATTATTTTTTTCTGCAAATATACCCTTCAATGGTATTAGAGCTATTAAAATTATTAGAGTATTGGATATTTTTAATATTTGTATCCCACGTCGGTGTGGGTTACCTATTGTATTCATTTTATAATCTATAAATTGAGCACCCCACCTGGTTGTGAGGTCAGGGTTTCCATTATAACATGGTATCAGAGGGATAGGTTAAGGCTTTGCTCCTCTTGCACGACGCACCCCTAACGTGATGCTCCTCCCCATAGCTTCTCTATATGAGGCACCCCAAAATACAGAGTCACGCCCCAATGCCATCCATGTTGATCTTTCTTCTATGACCTAATAAATATTTTCTATCCATGTAATTTCGGCACTTATTCTCTACCAGTTGTGCACCTTCACCACCTTGTCAATGTGAATTTTAATCACACAATATATGGCATCATCAAGCGTCGCTGAGTTTCCTATAGCGATACTCTAATGGCTGGTCTATCCCAACGGTCCACCTCAAGGGTTCTCGACTCTGATGCCTCAAATCACGTCATTGGGGATGCAGGTATTTTTTGGTCCTATAGATTTACCTCAACTGGAGGTAATATTATTGTGGTCAATGGTCAGACAGTGCAGATTACTAGTTATGGGAGTTGCATGATTACGCCTGGCTTGACACTATTCATTGATGCCTTTTTTTCCCAATTTTCCCTTAAATTTACTATCTATTAGTAAACTTGCACCTAACTTACGGTGTCATTCCATATTCTCACTGGGTTCGGTTATATTTCAAGAGCATTCGACGGCTCAGGTGCTTGGTAGTAGACATCTTCAGGGCGGTGTGTATGCACTTGACTCAGCCCCAGCTCTCGTCTATCCTACCACCTCAGATCATGCCCTCCAACTTCACTATGAAAACCATCATCGGGCTACTTGTGTTCCCCAAGAAATTACCCTTGCATTCACTCATTTTCATTTGGTTCATTCTGATATCTAGGGTCCAGTCCGAGAGCATCTTCACTGGGTTATCGCTATTTTTATTACTTTAATTGATGATTTTTCATGGATGACTTCGGTCTATTTGTTGAAAAATCGTTACCGTGTTTCACTCTTATCATCAATAAATCACCACTCAGATGTTCGTGAATATTAATCCGGACCGTTCCAGTCTTTTCTAGATGGTCATGGCATTATCCATCAAACTTCTTGTCCCAAAACGCCTCAAAAGAATGGTGTTGATGAATGAAAGAACTGTCATATGCTAGAAGTTTCTCATACACTTATTTTAGAAGAAAGTTCCAACTGTTTTTTGGGTGTGTCATTCTCACAGCCTGTCTTATCAACAAACTTCCCTCGTATGTTCTTCACAGGGAGACACCCTTCCATTATTTATTTCCAACATCTCCTCATTATCTATCACTGTGCATTTTTGGTTGTGTGTGTTATCTTGGAGGTATTCACCTATCGATTTCCAAGTTTGATGTGCGAGCTCTAAAATGAATGTTTCTTGGCTATTCCCACACCCATTGCAGATATTGATGCTTCTCTCCAAATTTGCTTCATTCTGTTATCACAGCTGATGTTTCCTTTATTGAATCCTTAATTATTTTTGTTCCCAAGTTCCTACCACCATATATTGTTCCTTATTTAGACATTATTTTACCATATTCTCTCGATAAACCACAACCCCTATCTCTTCCTAGTGATGTTGTTGACTCATGATTTGGCCAGTTATATACTCACCGACCTAGCACACCTTCCACCTCGACACCATATGTGGCTACCAGACCCCAATCTTGATCCTTCATCACAGGAGTTGCCTATTTCACTTTGTGAAGTCCCATGATCCTGTAAGTCTTATCAGAGATTATCTATGGTGACCTCACAAGTTATTGAGACACCGACTTCTCACTCGACACTCTGCACTGCTGTCGAGGCCATATCTCATCCCGACTGGTTATAGGCTATGTAGGATGAACTTCAAGCTCTGGAATCTAACCAAACTTGGGATCTTATCCCTCTTCCTTCGGGTTAGTAGGTGGTCAGTTGAAAACGGATTGATATAGTACGTGTGAACATTTATTACTCTCTTAATCGTCTCAAGGCTTGCCTTGTTGCTAAAGGTTATGAAAAAACATATGGAGTTGATTATTTTGACACCTTTCCAATGGAAAAGATGGTTTGGTTTCGCCGACTTAACTTTCTTGTTTCCTCCTATCACTAGACTCTACATTAATTGGATGTTAAAAATATTTTTCTTCATGGTTTTCTTAATTAAGAAGTTTATATGGAGAAACCACCTGGGTTTGTTGCTCTGGGGGGGGGGGTCCTCCAAGGTTTTTCATCTTCATCAATCATTTTATGGAATCAAGAAGTTTCCACATGCTTGATTCGATCATTTTTGCACCGTTATGTTTATCTTTGGAATCTACCAAAGCATCAAGGATTCTCCTATTTTCTATCATCAATCTGCAGCATGAAGCATTTTTGTGCAGTTAAAAAAGTGAGTCAATTTATGGAATCTCCAAAAAAATGCAATGGGAGGTTGTTCTTCACATTGTTAGATATGTGAAAAAGAAACCAAGTTTTGGACTTCTATATTATGATCATGGGCATACAGATATTAAGGGATTTTATGATGCAGATTATGTCGGATGTCTCACTTCTAGGAGATATATGTTTGGTTTTTCATTATTTTTTGAGGAAATTTGATCTCATGGTGAAGCAAGAAGAAACGATTATCTCCTGGTCAAGTGCAGAGTTAGATTACCGTGTCATGGAATATGTGACTACAGAGATTATTTTGGCACAATTTTTTTTCAAAAGATTGGGTATACTATCAAGAAATTGTCACATATCTGGTGTGACAATCAAGATTCTATCAATATGGACACATATCTAGTATTTCATGAGTGGAAAAAACATATTGAAGTCTATTTACATTTCTTTTAAGATAACTTTGATAAGAAGATCACATTCTCTCACGTTCACACCTCTAATCAACTTGCAGATGTTCTCACAAAAGGGATGTATGGACCATGTGTCTGATTTTTGTGTAACAAGCTAGGAATTATAATATATATGTCCCAACTTAGGGGAATTGTTAAGAGTATTATATAATTAGATATTTTTAATATTCGTATCCCACATCGATGTGGGTTATCTCTTGTATTCCTTTTCTCATCTAAAAATGAAGCATCCTGCCTTGTTTTGAGGTAAAGTTTCCATTCTAACAAGAGAATTTGAAGGTGATTTGTTGCCACCTCAATGGAGAATGGAAGTTATGAAACTTTGATTCCCAAATGGATGAAAGATAATCTAGATAATTGGTGCATCTAAATTTAAGAACTTCTTTCATGGACATCGTGGATGATGGATACAAAAAGCTAGAATCCAAGACAACAAAATCTACTCTTCCAAATGTTCAAATGGAAACTCCTTGGGAGGAACAAAAGAGAGATTGCAAGATCAAATCCATCGTTTATAAAGGCCTTGATGAAGTCACATTTGAGATAATCATTTCATCAAAAACATCATAGGCGATATAAGAAAACCTTCACAAAGTTGTTGAAAAGGTGAAGCAGATACAACTTCAATCTCTACGAGGTGAGATCAAATCACCTTTTATAAAATATTCTGAAACCATTTCCATGTATCATACTCGTTTAATGGTAGTGGGTAACCAAAAATGAATAAACGAAGAAAATTTTGACCACATGCGAGCATGTGAGAAATTTTTTCAATTATTAGATCCAAAATTTGATCACATAGTCATTGTCTTAGAAGAAACCAGAACCTGAAAAACAATTTTTGTTAAAAAAACTCATGCGGTCTCTATAAGCCCATGAATTGAAGGTGAATCAGTGAAGTAATACAAATGGAGTGAAGCATGTTCTATAATAAAAGTTGTCTCTCAACAACTCTGAAAATGGGCAAGAGGAAAAATTTAACATCCTGCTTTATCCTCATGGAATACTGGGTGAATTCGTGTAGTATTAGGCACAGAAAGTTTGTAGGTTCTTTTTCCCAATCGGGCGCTAATCTGATATGAGCCATAATATCTTAAAACTAGCTTAGAATTGAGTTTGGAAAATCTGAATGTCTGCATATTATGTCTAAGCTTAACAAACAATGACTCCCCCATATTGAATGTTACATCTTGTCAGTGTTTGTTGGCGTAATGTGTCATCAACTGTTGGGCATGAGTCAGGTTATTTCGGAGCTAAAATAATATCTGATCTCATTTTATGAGGGTTGTAGCGATGGAATCAACTGGTGTGATTTTGTCAACAAACTGTATTACCATAGGTGGCTTCCATATACAACTACAAATGGGGTAAGCTTAGTGGATGAATGAGGAGTGGTGTTATAGCATAATTTTTCTCATGGTACCCAACGTGCCCAAGAGAGAGGTCACCTAAGGCAAAGCAACAGAGATATCTTTCTAAACATTTGTTAACCATCTCTGTTTTCCCATCTATTTGGGGATAGTAAAATGAGCTCATTTTCAGTGTGGTTCCTTCATGAGAAACAATTCTTTCCAAAAGTTAATGAAAATCGGGTATCGATTACTGACTATTGGCAGTGGTTATAGGATCCTAGCACGAGACATGGTCTGACTTTTTTTTCATTGACATACATCACACTCTTGAACAAACCATTTGATAATTTTTGGCATTCCCTTCCAAAAAAATTCTAATACTAGCCGTTTATAGGTACTGTGAAAGCCTACATGTCCCCCTAATGTTGAAGTATGGTAATAGTGCAAAAACTTGGGTATGAGGTTAGACTGGCCGAACAAGACCAACCAATTTTTTTTAACAACAACTCATTCTGCAAGCTGTACCCCAGATGCGCATCCGACTATTTTTCAATATCATCAAAAATTATTTTTAGTTTTGGATCCTGTTGTATTTCTATTTTAATAACATATTTCTCCAACCAAAATGGTTATGAAATCGTTGATCCCAACTGTTTTTCTTCTGTTCTGATGTCCACTGCTTCTTCGGCCATTCAGGAAAGAGAATATGTTGCCCGATTCTCCCAAAAATTCAAAATCTAACCCTGTAATCTTGGCTTACTATTCTTATTGGTTAGTTGTATGTAGTCGCTAGATTAGGAGGTTTTTGAGGGCCTTATGGTCCATACATATCACGAAGTGTCTTCCAATTAAGTATTGCTTCCAGTGATTCACAGCTAAGACAAGGGTCACTACCTATTTTTCATAGAATGATTTGGAGAGGTTGAACTCTACTAGAGCTTTGCTAAAGTATGAAACTGGTCAGCTTTTTTTCATTAGTACTACTCCAACTCCTCTTCCTAAAGCATCACACTCAATTACAAAAGTTTGTTGGAAGTTTGTTAAAGCTAGAATCAGAGTAATCGCCATACACTCCTTTAAAGTTGCAAAAGAATGTTCAGTCATTGTATTCCACAAGAAGTTATCTTTTTTGGTGAACTCGGTGAGTGGTTTGTCAATATTTCTATACCCATCAATGAATTTTCTATAATATCCCGTAAGGATAAGGAAACCTCGGACTCATTTCATAGTTTTGGGTCATGGACACCTTTGTACACATTCAATATTCTTTGGATCCATGGATACCCCCTCATACGAGATTATGTGACCAAGGTATTCCACCAAAAGCTGGCCAAAAAATCACTTTTTCTAATTTCCTTTCAATATTTGGAAGGATGATTCTAGATGGTTTAGATGCTCAGTCCATGTCTTGTTGTAAACCAGTATATCATCAAAAAATACAAGTATGTACTTCCTAAGAACCTCTTTGGATACCCTATTCATGGTATATTGTAAAGTGGTTGGGGGATTCATTGGTCCAAACAGCATGACCATGAATTCATAGTGCCCTCCATGCATTTGGAAGGCAATTTTACTAGCATTCTCCCCCTTTACTCAAATTTGGTGGAATTCAGACTTCAAATCTAGCTTGGTGAAGTATCGGGCACTATGTAACTCATCCAGTAACTCTTCGATAATAGAAATTGGGAACCTGTATAGTGTTGTTCCTTCCATACAAATTTGGGCATAATGTAACCTCATTTCTTTTGGTATGTGGTTGATCAGAAAATATGTATCCGCCTTCATGGCCCATAAGAACGGGTCTTCTCCTGCAAACGACGAAAACTCAACCCTTTTTACTAGACTTTTCATGGCTTCAGTGTATAAAATTTCATCGATCACTGATTCCTCCAGTTTTTCTCCAACGACCATACTCTCCTGCGTAATGCGTCCTAATTTCTCAGGTGCGGCTCGACTCTATTTATCATTTTCTGATCCTCTCTCCACCTAGAGCTATATTTCCTTCAACCTCTCCAATGTTTGTTCCTCCATATCATGCATCTAAAGTGCAACGCACTCCTCTGACTATTGCGCCAAGTCATGTACTACTCGTTGGCTCTCATTTTGACCCTGCATCATTTTCTCCATGGTATCATGTACCACTGTTACCACCAGTCAGAAGCCTTCCATTGTTTTCTCGATAGCCGAAACTCGGTTCTCCATTTACACACGTCTCCTATGTGTCTCTCTCTAATTATTCGTGTGTACACTCCCCAGTGGAGTCACCAAAATGTTATGTAAAATAGATGTATAAAATAGAGAGAGATATCTAAAACAGCCAGAAAAAATATATGAAATTTCTATACCAATATTACCCGACTACAATTGAAAATTAAAAGCTTCAAGAGAAACCTAGAAAACAATATCCGAGTTTTTTCAACTTGCATAAGGAAACTCATCCATAACTGAAGGTAGGACCACCTCCCTTCCCACAGCTGATTCTCACGATCACTTGTAAAAAAAATATTCCCCACGTACTCCCAACAGAACTGTCAGTTGTATTTATAACCTCCTCCAGCAGAACTGATTAATATACTTCATTTACCATCTTACCCTTCCTTTGGTAAGTATGTATTATGAAAGTTCGTGGACCAATATTCCTAACAGGTTAGGTCAGATTAGTAAGTGGAACTTTGTTCCTTTTATCACCCTAAACCTCTGTATAACCTCTAATCACCCCCATCGACCCTAATTTTCCTTAAATGAATCCATGGGATCTCTAGGGTTGGTTTGGGCTCTATTCATCACCACTACAAAGCACGTTGATCTTCGGTCGATCGATCGTTCCCTATTTGGTAAGTTTGATTGAATCCCACTTTTTTTCTACATTTCTCATCGGAATATATTGATCATGTTATGATCTTTCTCTATTCCTTACAGATTCACCCAAAGGTCAGATCTCTCATTGATTGTGGTGCGACGCATGTGACCTTTGAGGTGTGTGATGATCTATCTTCTCCGCTAACCATGTGCTTATGGAAACTCAAGTCTAAGATGTGTGAATCAATGTTTAGGGCCTTCATCTTGATTTCTATAGTGTTATCTTTCCTTTCGGTGTGTGGATCCTATTGTGGTCAGCGTTCTTGTAATAGTGTGTGTCATTGACCCAACTAAGCAGTACTTTTGATTACCATATCACAGAGCAATTCTATCCAAAGTCTATGACTAGGTATGTCTATCAATTTTCTGAACTTTCTCAGTTTTTACCTAAGGTGGTGTCAAATGAGAACCCAAAGGTTCAGAGGTTTCAGATCGGTCTTCAATCAGATATTCGGTCACAGGTCTTTATGTTGAAGCTTAACACCTATGCAGATGTTCTCGATAGGACTCTCATGGAGGAACTTGACCTGACTGGTAAGTCATGGTTGACTAGAGTACCTCCTACACCAAGTGGAAACTTCAGCGGTTCCTTTAAAGAAAAGAGGAAGCGGAATGAGTCTCGTGGTGGAAACAATGGTGGTGGTCCTTGACAAAGGACATCCTCCAAATCATCGGCAGTATCTGGTAAAGGACCACTGAATTGTTTCCAATATGGAAAGGTTGGGCACTCATAGCATGCTTGCACGGAAACATCGAAAATTTGTAGCTCATACAGATGCTCAGGTCACTTGAAGAGGTGTTGTCATGTTTTTACCACTCCGCATAGTGGTACAGGCTTGTTGGTCCCGAGTGGATCTGCGATGTAGTCAAATGCTTAAAAAAATGGGGTTTCAACCACAAAAATTAGGAATGAAGCTTCTTCATGCAGTGGAAAAACCTTCAATGGGAACAGATGCGGGTTCTGCAAGAGTGAGATGTACCATTACTACTTTTTCATATTTATTGACTATTTTATTTGATACGGATGGCTCTCATTATTTTGTATCAACCCACACCGTGAACTTGTTTAATCTTCCTACAGATCTCATGTTTTATGTGATGGAAATTATAACGCCTCTCAGGACGAAGAGAGAGTAGAGTCTTCAAGGCCCCTCTTGTACTTTCTCTTTATCAAAAATTGATCTCAAATGGGACATTTTGGTTCTTGATATGAAACATTTGGATGTCATTCTCGGAATGGACTAGTTGGTGGCTCACAAAACTTGGATTGACTGCTATCATCGGTGGGTGTCA
Organism: Viscum album; assembly: GCA_963277665.1. Lineage (NCBI taxonomy): Eukaryota > Viridiplantae > Streptophyta > Magnoliopsida > Santalales > Viscaceae > Viscum > Viscum album. Next base: position 1,353,840 of record CAUJRU010000143.1, read on the forward strand.
TTTACTACCCCCAGTGGGGAGACCTATTTTTTAGGGAGAATGAGACCCGAGGTCTAGCCAAGCTTGACCTCCTCTTTTAGAGCTGGGTGGGATGATATCCATGTATGATTTCGGACTAGATCAAGAATTTTTGTGTGGTGATCTTCCTCCAATAGTGGCTAAATTTACATATGTTTTTCCATTAGGCTTTTCTGGTTTGCTACCAATGAGGAAGGTGAAGTTCTCTATTGATTTGGTGCCAGGTACTCAGTTTATATCCATTCTCTCTTAACTTACCATATGGAACCAACTGAACTGAAAAAGTTAAAGGATCATTTTGATGTCTTGATGTCTAAATGCTTCATTCGACCTAGTGTGCCACCTTGGGCACCACTGGTGCTTTTCACCAAGAAGGTTTATGGAACCATTCGCTTGTGTGTTGACTATTGAAAGCTAAATTGGGTTACGGTAACAAGTATTTGGTTCCCTAGATTGATGATTTGTTTGATCATCTGAAAGGGGAAAAGTGGTTCTCTAATATTGATCTTCGGTCTAGCTATCACCATCTTAGGATCAAAGAGTTTGAGATCCCTAAGACGACTTTCAAGAGCAGTTATGACCACTATGAATATCTTGTTATGCCATTTTCTCTATCCAATGCTCCTATCATGTTTATGCCATCAATGAGCATGATTTTCACCAGTATCTTGACTCTTTCATTATGGTATTCATGGATGACATCTTGGTATACTCTAAAACCAAGGAGGAACACATGCTTCATTTGAGAGCAGTTTTGGAAATCTTAAGGAATCACTGACTTTATTTCAAGTAGTCAAAGATTCAGGAACCGAGGTTCCTGGGGCATGTAATCTCAACACGTGGTATCTCAATTGATCCTAAAAAGGTGAAAGTTGTGATGTCATGAGAGGAATCGCAGAATGTCTTTGAGGTACAAATCCTTTTGGGTTTGGCGAGGTAGTACCGCTGGTTCGTAAAAGATTTCTCGAAATTGGATTTTCCTTTTATTTCTCTTACTCGGAATGTAATGAAGTTCATTTGAGATGTGAAATTTCAGACTTCTTTCAACTATTTGAAGTGTTGTTTGACATCATCTCCAGTGTCGACTCTTCCAGAGGCTGGAAAGGGCTATGCGGTCTTTTGTGATGTTTGAGGTTTGAGTTTGAGGTGTGTTCTCATACAGGGTGATCATGTGGTGGCTTATGGTTCTCGTCACCTTCGACCTCATGAGAAGAACCATTTCACACATGATCTTAAACTCACAGATATGATTCATGCTTTTAAGAGTAGGCAGTAATTCCTTTTTGGATTGATCACAAAAATTTGAATTATATCTTCTCGCAAAAAGATATGAATCTTCATCGGAGGCAATAGATGGATTACCTGCAATCTTTTGACTTTAATATATCCTACAATCATAGAAAAGTGAGTGTTTTTGTAGATACTTTGAGCATGAAACTACCATCCTAGGTCGTGAAGGAATAGTCAGAGGAGTGGAATCTCATGGCTCTTTCCTCACATGCATTTGGGAGTCTGAGATGATGAGATCGGGTTTGCTCTGTCAAGTGTCTAGTTGACATTATCACTTTTCAAGATGATCCTCAAGGATTAGTACATTGATGATGAGTTTTGAGACATTATGAATTCTTTATATGGTGGGGAGACCATTTACATATGGTCACTATCTTCCAAGGGTATCATTTGTTTTAGGAACCGTTATGGCATTATGTTGCCTATAAGAAAGGCAATGATGGGGGGTTGTCATCTTCCCAGTGCACGGTTCATCCAAGCACGATGAAGATGTTTTATGATATGAGGTTCCGATTCTGGTGACTAGGTAAGAAAAGGGACATCACTGATTTATTTCTCATTGTTATATCTATCAATAGGTCAAGGTTAAGCATCAAAAGACTTCGTGTTTACTTCAACCCATTCATGTGCCGACTTAGATATAGGATGAGATATCGATGAACTTCGTTGTTGGATTTTCGCGTACTCCTCAAGGAAATAATGTTATTTGAGTGGTGATAAACCTGTTGACCAAATTGACTCAATTTATTCCTATTCACAATACTATCAAAGTTGAGGACTAGGGACATTTGTATGTGTGAGAGATCATCAAATCTTATGGTGTTTTGTCTGTCATTATTTTCGATAGGGATCTCCAATTCACATCTCATTTTTGGGGTAGGCCTCCAAGAGGTGATGGGATCCTAGGTAAAGTTGAGCACAACAGACCATCCTCTGACATATGGTCAGATAGAGCGTGTTATACAGATTCTGGAGGACATTCTTCATACTTGTCCTTGACTTTGGATAAGTGTGGGATTACCACTTGGGGCTGGTTGAATTTGCCTATAATAATAGTTATTTTCACTCTATTGGTCATAGATTGAGGAAGCTTCCCTTGTGATTCCTAGTTTGGTCGAGAAGACGATGACGAATATCCAAATGATTCGACAGAGATTGGTGATGGCACAAAGTTGGTGTAAATCTTATGCGGATCGTCGTCGACGCCCTTTAGAATTATAGGTTGGATATCAGGTGTTTTTGAGAGTCCTTCCTCTATTGGGTCACCAACGGGCGTCGAGATATGTAAGACTGTTTGAGGTCATTGAGTGGCTTGAAAATGTGGCATGTCATTTGGACATGCCACCAAAAATGATATCGATCCACAACATGTTTCACATGTCATAGCTCAGAAAGTATCTTTCGGATGCGTCTCATGTTTTGAATTGGGAGGACCTTGATATGTAACCTAATATGACCAGGACTGAGCAGCCAATTAGGATTGTTGATTCTCTCCCCATGGGAAGTCCATACCTATGGTTCAGGTGCTATGACAACATGATTATACTTCTCATGAGACCTGAGAACGTGAGGCGATGATAAGAAAGCAGTGGTTGCAACTTTTTGTGGACCAACATTCTTGAAAAGATTTCTAAGGGAATAAAGCATCTATGATGAGAATAATTGTAACATTCTGACACCTACTTTCAAATATGATATTTGGTTTATTTTGGTTCTTGTTTTTCATGTTGATAGTTGGTTGTTCTTGTTGATTCTTGGTTGTTTCTACTTGTTTGGACCTTTCAAGGGGCCAAGAGTGTGTTTTGATGCTTGGTTGAGAGGTAAGGAGATGTCTCGGGAGGGTTGGATTGAGAGTGGATGATAGGGTTCAATTAGGAGATCCAAGAATTTAGATAAATAAGACAAAATAGATCTAGAAAAAAAAAACTAACCAATTCCTTCATAAATTTACAGTACAGAGCCTACATTAAGCCTCTCTTGTCCGTCTCTCTCTAGAACAGGCTAAGATCATTGTCTGTCTCAATTCCCAGACTAACCTAATGGTCCCCTTTTACCACTCCCCCTAGTACTTATAACTCCCAAGACAACAATTATTTATTTAAAAATATACCCTCCACTTAAGAGAAAACAAACAAAACAGAAATAACAAACCCAACAGACTAACAAACCAACTGTAGTCTAACATAATGCTAACAAACTAATCCATTCTACCCCCATCCTATGATATGTATGAAACAGAGGTGGTCTTGGTAGTTGGTTTTCATCTAAACCATCAATAACACCTTCATCAGCAGACCCATGCCCTTTGACTCTATCAATACCCTCCCCTTGAATTTCCACCTTGTCCTTAATTGATCTCGAATTACTTGTGCATCTTCCCAAGTTGCTTCTTCACTAGAATGGTCATGCCACTTAATAATCCATTGGATAATAGTACCCTGATATCGCATTTCTAGATTTTTTTCTGGAAATTCTCCTTGATCAATAAATTTTTTTGGTAATGTTTCTTCTGCTTGAACAGAACCCACAGTTGCTCTTAACTGTGAAACGTGAAAAACTTGGTGGATTTTACATTTTCCAGGAAAGTTTAGCTTATATGAAACAACCCCTATCTGCTCAGATATCAGGAAAGGTCCATAAAACTAGGCAGTCAACTTCTTGTTAATTCGTGTTAGCATCCCTGGACGATTGGGGTGCAATTTCACCCAAACATAATCCCCTGTTGTGAAAGTTACCTCCCATCGATACTGGTTAGGTGACTTAGTCCTGAGTTGTTGTGCCCGATGTAAATTCTCCCGAAGTTGTTTTAATGCTTTATCTCGAACTAAAAGTGTTGTATCCACAACCTCCACTACGAACTCTCCTTTCACATATTGGAAAAGTTGTGGGGGATGTCAGCCATATACTATTTCAAATGGAATTTTTATGGTTGAGTCATAATAAGATGTATTGTAGCTATATTCTGCCCATGGTAGCCAGGTGACCCACTGTTTAGGTTGATCGGCATAAAAACAACGTAAGTAAGATTCCAAACATCGGTTTACAACCTCAGTTTGACTGTCAGTTTGCATATGGCAATAGGAATTAATATTTAATGTTGTTCCATGCAACTTGAAAAGCTCTTTCAAAAAAAAACTTATAAAAAAGGATCCTGATTGATGATAATCATTCTGGGTATGCCATGCAATTTTACTACTTATTTAAAGAAAATTCTACCACAATTTTAGTAGTAGAAGGATGTGAGCGGGATAAAGTGGGCTTACTTACTCAGACTATCAACCACTACAAGCACCACATCATACCCCTGAGATTTAGTGAACCCAGACACAAAATCCATTGTTACTTCCTCCCATACCAAAGCTGGAATTGGTAAAGTCTAAAGTAGACCAGCTAAGCTAAGAGTCTTGTATTTACTTTTTTGAAAAATTGCACACTCCCGCAAAAATTTCATTACACTTCGAGACATCCCTTTCCATACCACCACATTAGCTAGCCACATATAAGTTTTCAGATATCCCAAATGTCCGTCCATGGGTGAAGAATGGCAGTAATGCAGCATCTTCAAAACCAATGTTGACTTCTTGGTTAATACCAATTTATTTTTGAAATATAGTAGACCGTTCTGGATAGAATACCTAGGTATACTTATCTTGTCTTGCTGTAAATCTTCAGTTATCTTTCCCAATTGGTTGTCCTACTGGATTTATCTTCACACTGTCTAAAATTCCTCCCAAGTTGGTTGAGATACAGCCATATTTGGACATTTTCCTCCCCTTTCCACATGTGATAATTCACCTGCTACATTGTTTAGCTTTCTTGGTTTATATACCACTTTGAAATCATACCCCATTAGCTTTGTAATCCAGAACTGCTTATCCATAGAAAAAACCTGTTATGATTATGTGCGTGTGTGCTTTGGGGAAGGAAAAACATTATAACTTAAGAGAGAAAAACCAGAATGATATTACCAGGATCTGTAATACAACTAAAACAAGATAGAATAGAGATACAACAGATTGGGAATCTGTAGAGTCCTCCTCCAGTTCGTGCGTTACTCCAGGTGGAAGAAGAAAGGAGGTCGGCCTCTTCCCCCCTCTCCCATTTCTGTTCCAATAGAAAAAGTATTTTATAACTTCCTTTCCCTCTCTCACCAGGCACAAATAAATCCCAATGTGGGGAGATTCCTCACGCACTTCCTAACAGACTCTAGAAGATCGTGGGAATGTGCCCACGTGCCTCCTTAACTGACCCCATCCTACCTTCCAAAATTACCCCTCATCCTCCTTTTATATGTGTGTAATAGAGGAGGATGCGGACAGGGCGGTGTGTCATGCGGATCACCCCCGGGAACTGGGACCTAACTACTAACAATTCCCCCATCGGCAAATTGTACCATGTCCTCGAGGTGAAGATTTGGAAATTGAGACGGAATTTGTTCGGCATCTTCCCAAGTGGACTCCTACGAAGGGGGGCCACCCAACTAAACTAACCAGAGACCCCACGGATGACCAAGAGTAGACTTGGCCGCCAAAATTTTTGTAGGGAGGGAAGTGTCTGTTGGGGTTTTGTCCCAAGAATCAGGAAGTTCATACTGTGCTGATGATTGGCCAACGGCCCGTTTGAGCTGTAGTAAAGCATTGCACAGTAGGAGGTTTATGACCGTAGACAGCTTCAAATAGAGTCATCTTCATACAGGAGTGGAAAGTTGTATTGTGGAAATATTCGGCCCAAGAAATCCACTGAAACCAAGTAAGGGACCTTTCCAAAGAAAAGCATCATAAATAGGTATTGAGACATTTGTTGAAATTTTTTTTTGACCATCTGTCTGTGGGTGGTAGGAGGAGCTCATCTTGAGGGTAGTACCCTCAAGGTGGAACAATTCTTTACAAAATTTGATAACAAAGATGGGATCCCGGTCGCTGAGTATTTATTGGGGTATTCCATGCAGGCGGACTATCTCCTTGATGAATAGATCAGAAACCGTCTTGGCTGTATAGGGGTGTCGGAGTAGTAAAAAATGGGCATACTTGGTAAATCGATCTACAAAATCAGGATTACATTATAGCCTTGAGATTTCGGCAGAACAGAAAAGAAATCCATGAAAACATCATCCCACACTCGTGTCGGGATAGGAAGTGGCTGAAGTAAGTTGGTAGGGGATAGATCTTGAGTTTTTTTCCATTGACAGGTATCACATTCTTGAACAAACTACTGGATTTGTTTGGACATTCCCTTCCAAAACAGTCCGGCTACGAGGCATTTATAGGTTTTTAGAATACCCGCATGGGCCCCAATCGGAGAAGTATGGTAACACAACAATAATTTTGGGATGAGGTCGGATTTTAGAGATAAAATGAGGTGATTGCGGTAGAAGAGTAAGCCTTGGTAGATAGAATAGTTGGGTGGAATAGGAGAACAATTTTCTACTATAGAGAGAATCTGTTTGATTGCAGGGTCCTACTGGTATTCTGCCTTGATAACATCCATTTCTAGCCATAATGGTTCTGAGATTGTTGTCCCTAAAGATAGTGATTCTGCACAGGTGTCCAGGACATCCTCAGATCAATGAGAGAGAGAATCAACTGCTTGGTTTCGGTGTCTTGGTTTGTAAATAATTTCAAAGTCAAGGCCTAAGAGCTTATCCTACCAGTCTTATTGATTGGTTGTATGAAGTCATTGACTGAGAATTTGTTTGAGGGATCTATGGTCAGTATAAAAAATGAAATTATTTTTGATTAGATATTGTCTCCAATGATTAATAACCAACACAAGAGCCATCATATCTTTCTCATAGACAGATTTAGAGAGGTTGGAATCAGCCAACGCTTTACTGAAGTAGGAAATGGGCCGATCAGCTTGCATAAGGACAGCTCCAACCCCTTGACTGGAAGCATCACAATAAATGATGAAGGGCTGCTATAAATTGGGAAAAGAAAGAAATGGGGCTAACACTAGACAGTTCTTAAGAGTCAGAAAAGACTGTTCCATAGCCGAGGACCAGTGGAAATTATTTTTCTTAGTCAATTCGGTAAACGGATTGGAAATTTTTCCATATCCCTCAACAAACTTCCTATAGTAACTAGTTAAGCCCAAAAATCCATTAACTCCCTTATCTGTTTGTGGGTGAGGCCAATTAAGTAAACATTCAAATTTTTCAGATCTATGGTAGGTTGAGCAAAGAAACATTTCTTATGGTTGAGATGGAGATGATTTTGTTGTAAAACTTAGAAAACTGTATCTAGATATTGCAGATGTGCCGCACAATCTCTACTATAAATAAGGATGTCATTGAAAAATACCAATAAAAACCTCCTCAAATACTGTTTAAACATTCGGTTCATAGTAGACTAAAATGTAGTTGGGGCATTCATCAACCCGAATGGCATGACGAGAAATTCATAATTTCCTTCGTGGGTGCAGAAAGCCATATTGTGTACATCCACACCGTGTACCCGAATCTGATGGAAGATAAACTTTAAATCCATCTTGGAGAAAAAATTTACTCCATGTAGATCATCCATAAGTTCCTCAATGATGGGAATGGGAAATATGTCTGGTATGGTAAGTTTATTTATTGCTCGATAATCGATGCACATTCTCTAGTTGTTGTCCTTTTTAAAAAGGATAATAGGGATTACAAAGGGGTTGTTGCTATGTAAGATAACACCTTGGTTCAATAGTTCATTCACTTGATTCTCTATCTCATCCTTGAGACAATGATCCAGTATGTAAGGTCTGATGTTAACTGGTGTTGCTCCAGCCACAAGGGTAATGGTGTGGTCTGCATCTCATGGTGGAGGAAGCCCCGCGGCTTCTGGAAATGAGTTGGAAACCATTCAATAGATTGTTAAGCTCCAATAGGTTTTATTTCCTACTGCCAGAGGTATTCTCTGTAAACTACAATGTTGTCATCCATGCCCAACCATCAAGAAGAAAAAATTTGTTATGCATGTGTTTCTGTAGCTCCCTGGTAGACTCTTCACTAACCAGCCTCCCCTACAGTTTAACTTCCTCTCCCTGCCACAGTAACTCCATAGTTTTGTGACTCCAGTCAGTTAAAACACTAACAAGACTCCTCAATCACTACATTCCCAAGATAATATCAGGTCCGCCAGTATAAAAAATGAAGGCATCCACCGTAACAATAAAATTTTCCAAACTGATCTGGACTTGTTTAAATAAACCCTATGAGAGAGCTCGAGAACCATTACCAAGAGTAATCCCAAATGGTTTTGTTGAGTTAATTCTCACACTTGAAATCTTGGCCATTCTCCTAGAGATGAAGTTATGATTGGATCCGCTGTCAACCAGCACTTGTACCGGTACTCCCGACAAGTGTCCAACAAGAATCATCGAGTCTGCCCCAACACTACTCATACTGCGAAACTCAACCAACTCCTTAGTAAGTTCAGAAAGTAGTCTATCTTGTCCTACCTGCCCAGCTTCCACACAATCTACTTCCTCCTTAGCCACCTCTACCTCTTGTTGTTCCTCTGGTTCTTCATACTCCCATACCAACACCCATAAATGCTTATCGGGGAATTTGTGCATGGGACCGAAAGGCTGGCCACAATGGAAGAAAAGACCTTTCAATTTTCAGTCCTCCCTTTCTTGTCAGCTCAAGACCCACACTCCATTCCAGTGGTCTTCCCCAACAGTTCTTTTCAAGTCTTCATCCCGTCGGTTACGCTTCAAAACATAACAGTTGGCAGGTAAATTTGGCACTACAACGCCTGTGGTTCGAGGTATAGGTTGTGCAACCGGTCGGGAACGGAAGCCGTGAAGCACTCCCTCACTAACCATATCTCTTTCTACCTTCTTGTAAAAAATTATCATGCGGAGTTTATTAGCTGGATCACGTGTAAAAATTCGATTTTCTATCTCTGGTCGTAGTCCTCCCATAAAAAGGCTCATGTACCATGGTTCTGGAAATTTGTTCAAACTCCTCAATGTACTTGTACACTGAGCCGGTTTGTTTCAGGTTTTTAAGAAATCTCAGTGGATCCTCATTAGTATTTTTTCCATATTAGTCCAGAAATACTGGATTAAAGGCACTCCAGGTTGCTCCTGGAGTGACCCTATGCAAGGACAGAAACCAATATAGTGTAGTGCCTTCCATACTAATCTGAGCATAGTGTAGCTTCATATATTTGGGGGTTCAGTTTATCAAAAAATAAATGTCTGCCTTAGTAATACATCCCAAGGGGTCATCTCCAATAAAAGTGGGAAGATCCACCCTCTGCGAATCATAATTTTCTCCAGGCGCACCCCACTTTGCTCACTCTCATTCCCTCTGTTTGTGTAGTCCCTAGAAACTGCTCCATGCTGTTTTTCATTTTCTGAACCATGATCCAATTGTGACTCAACTCCCTTCAGTCTTCCCATGGTCCATTCTTCCAAATCTTGAACATGAAGCAACAATTGTTCCTCTGTTTTCTAAGCCACATCGAGAGACACACGTTAACTCTCATTCTTCCCTCGCATCATCTTTTCCAAGTTCTCTTGTACTGAGGACATAGATGTTTTAATTCCTTCCATGACTGATTCAATTGAGACCATGCGGTTTTCCATCCTTGTTTGCAAAAAAGAAGCTTTTATGCTCTTCTAGCAGCAAACACCTAGAAGATCGCAACCCCTGGTACCCCTGGTTCTTCATTCAGCTTCAGGTGCCAACTTCGACTCTTGCCTCCAATGAATGCCAATCACTAGACATTCTCCTCAGTTTTTGTTCCCCAGCGGAGTCTCCAAACTGTTATGATTATGAGTGTGTGTGCTTTGGGGAATGAAAAACACTATAACTGAAGAGAGAAAAACCAGAATGATATTACCAAGATCCATATTACAACTATAGCGAGAGAGAATATAGATACAATAGATTGGGAATCTAGAGAGTCCTCCAGTTCGAGCACTGCTCCAGGTGGAAGAAGAAAAGAGTCCAGTCTCTTCCCCCTCTCCCATTTCTTTCCCCATAGAAAAAGTATTTTCTAACTGACTTTACCTCTCTAATCCAGGATCACATAAAGCCCAACGTGGGGATAGTCCTCACGTGCTTCCTAACTGACTCAAGCAGATCATGGGAATGTGCCCACATACCTCCTTAACTGACCCCAGCCTGCCTTCCAAAATTACCCCTCCTCCTTTGATACATGTGTAATAGAGGAGGACATGGACAAGGTGGTGTGTCATGCAGATCACCCCTGGGAACTGGGATTGAACTACTGACAATACCCACTGACTAAGAATATGTTTCAAGCTATAGTGGTTCGTATACACCACAAACCATCTCCCCAATAGGTATCATTACCTTGAGGTGTTTTTAGTGCTTCCAAACTAGAAACTTCATGGACCGAAGTGCCAATTAAATCATTGAATCTATTTTGGTAAGTGTGATCTTGATCAGCTTGTGAATTATCCTTTCCTCATCTTTCTTCATCTTTGAGGGATGCGGATCCTCATGTCGTTGATGAGTCTGAATCTTGATTTTTGGAATTACGGTTCTAGGATTCTTGATCAGTTATAGCCTTTCGTAATGAAATTCATATCAATTGAAATCGTTGTTGCTTGCTTGATTTGAAATGGATTTCCAACTGATTTCTAGAGCATGATTTGGGTCATTTGATAAATTTTTTCGAAATGACATGGTGTGTGTGTGTGATGAAATCATTTTGACAATGGATTTTGAAATGAAGTGTTGAAAAAAATATGCATATAAACTTAAGAAAAGTTTATATAGTTTGAAACAAACACCAAGACAATTATACAATAAGTTAGACTCATTCATGGAGAAAAATAAATATAAAACTCTATTGATCATTGTGCATTCATAAAAAGTGTTTCCGGTGGTGACTTAATTATATTATTGTCTTATGTTAGTAATATGTTGATTATATGAAAATATATCACCAATATTCACTGGTGAAAAAAAGATTTGAACAAGTCTTTTGAAATAAAGGATTTGGGAGAAGTTACAATGATTCTTAGCATGAAAATTACCCATGACATAAAGTATCATATGATTTGGATATCTGAAGAATGATACCTAAAAAAAGTATCTTATGATTGAACATGAATAAACTTGAATCAGTCAAATTTTCACTTGTGAGTCACTTTAAGTTCATGACAATTGTGGGAGGAACTGGAGACGAAGATACAAGAAATTCAATATTTGGATAGTTAATAAAAATTGTGGGAGAAGTTGTTTCATATAAATGACAACTACAAAAGTTTGTCACCTTATCAAACATAGAATTTGATTACATCACAATCTCTAAAGGTTTAAGGAAATATACCATGGATTAATTTTTTTTCAATATCCATGATAGAGCCAAGAGAATTATATTCCTTATTGTGATAGTAAAAGTGAAATTAATCTTAGTAAAAACAAAAACAATTCATTAAAGGTCCAAACACATCGGTGTTTGATTTAGATTTGTAATGTTGAAAGATAAGTTGTTGAAAATTAAGAAAGTCTACCCCAATGATGATGAGACAAGTATGATGGAAAAAGTATTACAAAAAGAAAAGTGGAAGGTCTTCAAGGAGACTTTTGGTTTAGATTTTGTCACAAATTAGTCTTGAGGGGTGATTTCGGCTCACTCCTAATTTGAGAAGTGAATTGTGGAAGGAATATTTTTCCTTTTGTGGGTGACAAACCCAAGGTATCTGTAAATGTGTTTGGAAACCGATCTCATCAAGGGAAGATGAATCACCCTTGACAATGTTGTTTTTCTCCTCTTTAAATTTATATAATTTCCTTGTAACATGAATCCTTCGATGGACTATTAGAAACAAAGATGCTAGTGGATACCCTTACATGGGAATACACCATTCTCAACCATGTTAAATGTTGTGTGCTTCTTCATTTCTATTTGTGTGTGTGGGGGGGTGTTTTGGTGCCCCACATAATTGGTGATAGATTCAAGGAGTTCAACTGTTTTATGAAATTGTCTTAATACTTGTGAAATGGTTATTTCTTTCTTATATCATGGACTAGAGATACTATAGAGAAATTGAGAACTCTGATGTAAACACTCCTACTAGAAAATGACATGTTTCAAACTGGCTGTTCATCTAAATATTCCAATATTGTTGCTTCTTTTTTTACAACTTTCCTCATAGAGGAATTATTTTTTTTAAATGTTGAATCTCATCATCAGTGTCAACTTGTTCAGTTTGGTTTTCTATAGAATTATGTATATGTTTTGTCTCAGTTGTAATGGTTGAAATGAAGGTTCCATATGATTTTAGAAAACATATTTTGTTTTTTTTCAAAAAAAAAATAATAATGATTGTATTGGATTATATAAATGAAAATAATTTCTTATGAATTTAAAACGGAAATGATAGGTTTTTGGAAAAAAGAAAGAAAAAACTTATTTTCTCGCACATTTTATAATACATTTTTTAACAAGGATTTATCGTAGCTTTGGGTCATGAGGCTGACTTTCCAACTACCTTACGTGCCACTCCCTCTTGTGAGGAAGGTTGAATTTGTGAGGATCATGAAGGAGACTAGGAGGGGGAACTTTGTTGGTTATAAGCTTTCTTGTGTGTGTGTGTGTGTGTTCAATTTTAGATCTTGAACTTCAATTAAATTACGATAATGATTCTTGAGAGTCATTTATAATGAATTGAAGTGGATATTATCCAATTTTTAGTGGGGCTCATCCACCATACTTTAATAATGAAAAAACTTTCTAATATTTGTTTTATAAAATATAAATTAAATTTAAAATAAAATAAAATATATGAATATTACGAAATAAAAATTATTAGTATATGGTTTATAGTTAAAATAAAATTAATCTAATTTTATTAAAATTAGGGACATTTATTAATAAATCTATTTTTTAGACTTAATTACATGAAATTCCAGCTTATAATTTGGGGAAAAATATTGATAATTTACTATTTAAAATAATTATATGATAATAAAAAAAGATGATAAATAATAACATAATATTAAAAATGTAATAAAATTGATTTGATCATCTAACTCAACCAATCTCGCTAGTTCTATTTGAATGAACCTTAGCTGGTTTAATGATTGGTTTGATTCTAAGAACATTGGTTTATAGATCTATATTATTGAGTAATTATGGTATTTTATTTGATATTCATGGAAAATGCGATTAAATATGCTAAATATGGAGAAACTCATGTGCGACAAAAGTGTTTAATATTAGTATTTTTATTTATTTTTAGTTGGATTAGTGTCATAAAACAAAATCCAACATACCTACACCTGAATTATAAATTCATATAGAATTATAAGTTTTATGAGATAAAAGAAATTATACCTTGATCATTTCGTATGTTTCGCTCATTGGTTCATCGTTGCTCAAATGACCCAGCAAGAAACCCTCTAAACGTGTCCATGGATTCTTCACATGCTCCAATTCATCTATCTTTGATCTTGTGTGGCCATCATAACTCCATGAACATGATATGTAAAGGATGAATCAGATCGTATGTGTTCATCTCTCTTCCTTACCTCTCTAAAACTATGAATTTTGGGTCTAAAATGTGTTTTTATACCTTGGTTTTATGTTTCCTAATTTCACTTTAGTCCTTTAAGAAGCATAATTTATAAAAACAACTCAAAATATCACTTAATACTTGTATAACCAATATTAATTTTCATGAACATTTCATCCCACATTTTTAACACGTCAAAATGTCATGAGATGAAATACCAAAAAATTTACTCAGCTTGTGTCTTCCAATGTGTGTTTAATAAACTTAGGCACATGATGTCTGTTTTAAAAAAACTTCTCGTATTCACTTATTTAAAATTAAATTAGTTGTCAATACCTTGAAATATAAATTCAATTTTCATTATTCTAAACTTGAATACCTTATTGAATTTATTTATTTATTTTACTTACAATCATTCACACTTGGATGAAAATTGGACCACGGATGTGCTTCCCACTTCGTCTTAAACTTTAATTCATCTGAGTCAGTGGTAATGGTTCTAGGAAAAGTGGAAGAATCAGATGAGGTATTCCAAACTCGTATTTTTTTCATAATCTATGATTAATCTGATATGTGAATCGATGATAAACGCCATGACCAATATAATTTAATCAAATATTATTTGATGAGAGAACTCCAGAACCAAAATGTAGGATCATCACATAATGACTTATAATTAATTTAAGAAATTAAATAATTACCTTGCAATGAATTATTTTTTCATAGATAAATAAGAAAATTTCTTTATGTTGTATCATCATTGCATTATAGGAATAAAGTGTAGATTCACTCCAGCATCCACACGTGCTCTATGAACCTCTGAACATTGCCATAGAAATCTTCAGGTGCTAGCACAGTAGGTCGTAACGCGTGCATCCTTCATCTTTGATCAGACCAACAATCACTTCAAGAAGGGTTCTCTTTGATCCCCCTAGAATTGAGAGTGGTCTTTAATAGAATTCTTGTATAGGGAACTCTCTAGGGCTTTGAGATAATTCTTCAGATGAATTTTTTCACAACTAAACAAAATGGAAACAATCATTGGAAATAATATAACTGAGTTTAAATAGTTCTAGAGTTAAAAAATAATAATTATACATGTGACCTTATTATTTTCTTAATCTCTATAGAACCACATGTCTATAATAATAATAATAATATTATTTCTTAACATGCATAAAGCTCGTGAATTGATTAAATATTTTTTATTCAAATAATATTTAATATATATTATTTCTCATCAGACCATTAACCTCGGTCTGTCATTCCTTCACAATATTTATTGGGCCTAAAATAATATTTATTTATTTAATAAATAAATATCATTGCATTATTCACCTATAAATAAATAAATATTATATCCACTAAATGATAGAAAAATATTTATTAAATATTTTTCTCACAAAATATTCTATCGAATAACTAGTGAAAGAATATATGTGATTAAACAAAAATTGATAATTATTAAACCATTTATAGAAATAATATTCACTCAAAATGTTAAATAATAAGTAATATTATTATTTAACTTAAATTCTAGATACACTTAGTATGCGACCTTCTAGACCTCTTTCTCGGTGGAATTAGATGAAGTAACCTAAAGTCTATAGTTAATGTCTAGTAAAAAATCAAGACACCCATAAAATAATAAGTTAATGTCTCAAAGACATAAAAACTCATATGGATGCTTACTGTGTGATATAATTCCTTTATCGTGATATCTCTAATCAAGCCGGTTATATGCCAATTCCATCATATGTGTTTGATGTCTATTTATTTAACTTTCCAAAAATGAACTTACCTACAAAACACTATAGTCATGAATTTATTTAGACTGTATCATTTCCATCAAAGATCCTAAGATATCAACTTCTATTAAATAATATAATGTAAAAATTCTTCCTCGTATTATTCATTAATGAAATATTACTCATGACACAACCAATATATCCTATTTTGCTGCAAACATATGTCGTCATGGTTTTCATCAATAAATCAAAGTACATGACTCATAATATCTATTAATAATAATCTTAAAATCTTAGAATAAATAATCACATCCGCAGATAGAAACATTTAATGACACATATAAATTCGGATTTCTAACTGGTGGGTCTCATTCTCATAATCTCCTATACTAGAAATTACCAAGGGTGTACACCATGAAAAGGTGCCTCAAAGTCTCATGAGTCTCCACACCTAATAGCTTGTACCATTTATATTCCTCAAATGATTTCATCCAAATATAGGACATATATTTAAGAATATCGTCACAACACTTCTGGTCTCTCATCATAGCGGAGAGCTGATATAACATTTCAGTGTGACAACTACTCTTAAGACATTATCGCATACTGTGTCATGCAGAAAAAACAATCATGATGTGTTAAATGGTTTATTGATATTTTGAAATATGAATTAAAGTAATCATAAAGTACACAAAATTTGGTTCTAGGGCACTAACTCCAACAAGTAGAACCTCTAAATAAACATTAGTCCTATAGGCTCATATCTTGGTAAAAGTCGATCCAACTCACACATAAATAGTTGTATCTCGTAATACATCATGACCCCTAAATTTAAAAATTAAAAAACACTATTAATTTTTTTCTATTACTAATCTTTATTTCTTCTATAGTATAAAGTATTATAGGAATACATTTAGTTTTACTGAATAAATAAATCTAGTTCTATCAGATGGACACATACAATGTATATCAAACAAACATGTACAAACTACATCAGATGGTTGTATACAAAGTACATCATATGGAAAAGTATAAAACACATTGAATGAAAATATAAAAAACCTATCAGATGTAGGATTATAATGTTTATTGAAAAAATTTGTAAAAAGTCCATTGGACGAGGAATTACAAATTCTACCAATTACATATTCACAATGCCACTAAATAGAGATGCCCATAGTATACCGGATGAATATTCCCTATTTCTACTGGAAAAACTCTTAAAATAATTTTAATGATTCTAAATCAAATGACCATCAGACAAAGCATTGAGATGTTGAAAGATAAAGATGATGTGTCCAATGATGCAACAACTAATCTTGGGAAGTGTGGAATTTGACCGTTGGGAGCTTTTCTATAAATAGGATCATAACCTTGAGGAGAATAATCGACTGACTCCATATGATCTAATGTTGTTTTTTAAGTTTATGAAATATCTTATTTCTTATTTCTATTCAATTGTAATATTTATATAATTTTCCTTAAAGTGTGTATTTGTGAGGTTATCATTTAAATTCATTATGGTTTGTTTTTTATAATTAATGTTTTTCTGGTCATGTTGACTGAGGGATCTCAGGTATAGAGAGAAATAGGTTTTTCAGATTAGGTAGATTGAGGGCTCCTGGGGATAAGGAGACATATTTGTGTCTGATCAGGTGTATTGTGGGATTCCATGGTATGGAATACATAACATGAAATAGTTTTAAGTCATGGATACCTAATGACAAGTTTACAAACTTCTTTATCACTTTGGGTAAATGTGAATACCTTTCTTAGTAAAATTTCTGAAGATTTTTCACATTATTTTTTGAAATATTTTTATAGATTTTTATTCTTGTTTCAACATGTTTTAAATTTTTTTGTGCATTTTAAATAAATTTTATATTTTTTTATTAGAACAAATTATTTTCCAATAAGCTTTCTTACAAACAAGGTTTTGGGAACATTGTAATTTTAAATTTTTATTATCTAAAATTCACCCCCACTCTTTTTTTAGTATTTTTAATACTATTATGATATTATTATTTATATAAAACACAAATAAAACATGTATTGAAAATTCCATAAGTCTCAAGAAAAAGGAAACTGAGATGAGATATCCCTTACATCAAGTTGCGATTCATTTTATACATGCATTAACTCCTATATAATAAAATTTTGTTAATTTTACACTATTAGAAGAACCTTTTCAATTTCATAAACTTGTTATTATCCTTTTTATTTCATTTATTAAGAGGTCTTATATAGTTACTAAATTAGTTAACTTTACGATGTGTGTTTTGATGTTGTTCAGTTTATAATCCAAAATAAAAACTTTGGTAGGTTAACCCTAGTCAAAGGTTTCATGGTTAAATAATATATAGAATAATAAAAATGTTATAATTATCATGTTTATACATTAAATTACATTCATTACCATCCATGTAATGTGGTCATGAAAAATTAATCACGTTGTTTCATGGAAATAGTAGTTTGTATGTGGGCATAAATGACATTTTTTTCTACTGGGTGGGAAAAAAGTAGTTAATGTATCAATATTATAGAATCATAACTATGTTATAAATTTCTTATTTAATCATTATTTCCATCCTTATGACCATCCATGTGAGGAGGTAATGAAAAATGAATCACATCGCTTTGTGGAGGTGGTAGTCCACACACATGCACAAGCAACATTATCATATTCCAATGGATGGAAGAGGAAGAAGGTAAGTAATATATTATTATTAAATAATCATAATAATCTCATAAATATCATATATATTCATTATATCCATCATTTTAATCATCTATATGATGTAGTTATGAAAATTGTATTACATCACTATGTGGAGACGGTAGTACGTACACACACATGAGTGATCTTTTAATTTTTTATGGGATCGAAAAGAAATGAAAAAATTAATATAACATAAAAATAATAACATTTAATTATATATGGGATAATTAAATTACTATATCATCATGGTTATTATATTTTTTAAGGAGGTAGAAGAAGAAATAAAATGATAGAACTCAGTTAAGAGTTACACCTCTTCTTTGGAAAACCTCCTTTGACTTACACCTTAAGCCTTATAGGTTGGGCTTTAGGTGATAACAAATCTACAGGACGTGGAAAGGTAAGTTATGAAGTTATTTATTTAAATATTTTCAAATATATATTGTTTAGGATTTGTGAGGAAGATAGGAGAGGTGTTCCCTTTTATATGTGAGGTGAGTGGCTCACCTGTAATTTTCACAACTTTTAAATATTATGAATGTCTTACTCATGGGAAAGTGGCACAAATTCAAACCAATTTAGAATAGAAGGTGATAATATTTGAAATACTATAATTCAATAAGTATTAAGATGTTATTTTTTGATCATATCATGAGTTTTTAACCTTAATTAACTTGTTTACCTTTTACGGTGGTGACAACTTTTTAACATGGTTACAATTCATTATGGCCAAAAATGAAATTGAACTCATTACAAAATTTAAACCCACTCATTACAAATATAAAATCCATTTTTCACGATTCATTTTTTATAAGTGGAAGAAATTTATTTTAATATAGGTTCATAAAATAAAACAAAAAAAATTTCAGAAAAAAATCATGTTTTAAGCATAAAAATAATTGTATACCAAAATCAAGTATAATATTGATTCTTATGGAATTAATTTGATTATGTTTAATCAAAGTGATTATATAAATTATAAAACCAAATAATAAATATAATTTTATTTTTTAATTACTTTATTTAATGAAAATGAATGACAATTTTTCAAAAATTGGCTTTTTCACTATTCACACAAAAATATATATTTTCAGAAAAATCCCAAAAAATCACTCTAAGCTAATTTTGACATGATAATTTAAAATATGATGTCTATTTTCTTAAAATAAAATTTATAAAATTTTCTGAAATTAATTATAATATTCGTGCACAAAATGTAATGAAACCCATTTTTGATGAAAAAGTATTTATGAAGAATCAAATTATTTTATTATCATTACTTATATAATAACCATAATTAAATGAATGTTGATTAATTTAATTTTATATATAATATACATGTTTCAATGGAATTATTTATCAATAGTTATTAGGTGTATCTATTAAGATAAAAATATATCACGCACATAAATACAATTTTATAAAAAATTTCTATTTTACCATCATAATATTTTATCTTCATTTCCAACCAATTGATAATCAATTTATGATTGATTATTAATTCTATTAAGGAAAAAAATTGACATATAATTCATAATATGGCTATTCATATTTATATCCACCAACCCAATGGCTAGGTCATGACGATCTTATTTAGATGTTAATATTTCTATATTATATCATAGTTTTTTTAAGCTCGATGTTACCTATACCACATGATATCAAATAAAATATATTGGGAACTTATTTAAATAAAAGCAATGACAGTTTTTCAAAAATCAACATTTTTTACTATTCACTCAAAAATCAGTCTTTCCATAAAAATTCCAAAAAATCACCCAAATACTATTATAAAATGATGATTTAAAAAATTATTCCCATTTTTTAAAATAATATTTCTAAAACTAGTAGTAATTAATTATAATATCCATACACAAAATGCAATAAAAACCATTTTTGAAGAAAATGTATCTTTGAGGCATAAAACGACTTTATTCCCATTCCTTTACTAATAACCATAATTAAATGAATTGAAATTCAGTAAATTATATATATATCCTAATTATTTCATCATTTATCAGTGGTGATTAAATTAATCTATTAATATCAAAATACATTGGACACATAAAAATAGTTTTATAAAAAATATCGTTTTTACCTTCAAAAGATTTTATCTTTATTTCAAACCAATTGATAATAAATGTTTGATTGATTATTAAATTTTTAAGTAAACACATTATAAATATATTTCATAATATGTTTACTCCTATTGATAACCTACGAATCAACTGCTAGGTCATAATAGTCATAGTTAAATAAAAATATTTTTGTTGTATATCATAGTTCATTTAAGATCAGTATTATATATACCACATGCTATAAAATATATTTTTCAAATAAAATAAATTCTAAAATCATGGGGTGTTACATGATACATAATATATTTCATTCTGAGAAAATGGAAAAGTCTCATACTTGAGGTTTTCCATATGTAAGGGTTAGAGTTACAGAATACTGAGAAAATAGAAAAGTCCTAAATATAAGGTTTTCTATATGTAATGTTTTTCCATAAGTGATATTTTATCTATGAAACATAAGGTTTTTATATTCAATGTGTATGATAAATTTTCCATAAGTTAGATATATTTTCTGATGCGTAAGGTTTTTTACTTTTCCTAAAATCTAGTGTAATAAACTAGAGATGTAGTTGATGTCTGATCTAAATTTTATCACGACGTGATTATAGAGACCAAACCATAATAGTGATACCACAATGTAAGAATCATAGCTATGAAAATTAATCTTTAGGCTATTTAGAAACATAAATTAAGATTACATTGTGATGTATTCTATCACACCATGATGCAATTGGAAGTTAAATAAAACTGATGGAACCAACCAGGTTGTTCCACAATGTAAGATGCCACCCTATGATTATTTACATTTGGGGATTTTGAATAGTTTTGATGACATGGAACTCTCAATATGTCTTGATGATTTTTTTGATGACCATTAACTATCCATTTGAATATCTATGGTGGAGATTCACTTGGAAATAATTTAATGGATGAATTTGATGCAGAGGAAGTTATAAGTTTCTTGAGGTATAAATTTTGAATTTGAATTTCAAAATTCCTAGGATATATTGAAAATTTTTGCACAGATTCATAGAATATAGAGAATAGAGTGGAATAAAGAGTTTTGTGAAGGGGGGAGGAAGAATAAAGAAAGTAGTCAACAACACGACCTTCATTGAATATTTGAATTAAATAGGATTGAGTCATTACTGATTAAATTCATATTGAAGATCATATTTCTGGATCATCATGGATACATAAGGCTTGTAAGAGTAAGGAAGATAGAATATATTGAAGGTAATTATTTTGCTGGAATTATTATATCAGGATAATATTATTTGTTGTTGGGTGAAGTTTGTTTAAAAGACATTGCTTCAACACTTCTAACATGGGGTTGAATATATCTGGCCTTGGAATTTGGGAGCATACACTCACAATTTTGGAGGATACAAGATTTAAGTAAAATCACTAATCACCAAGTCTCACTACCTTTACAATTTAGGTGAATTCACTCTTCATAAATTATCATTGCCTATATAATAGTTTAGAGAATAGATCATTTCCACCTAAGGGTAGATCCCTTCTCCTCCTTCATGAAGGTTTCTTCCATAACAGAACCTGGTTGGGTCCATTACCAATGATAGTTTGTCATAATTTATAATGAACAGTCCATAAGAACATAATGATTAATTGTTAAATCACATGAATAAACCTGGAGAAACACGACAAAATAATCCAAAAAACACTATAGAGAGGATCTTTTCATGTCAAATTTATAGTTATTTTAATGATAATAATAATATCATGATCTTCATATCTTTCTTCGATGTAAATTTTGATTGTCTAAACCCAATTTAGATTATATTTTCATTATGCTATGAGGATCCAAAGTAGAATCCCTCTAATGGTGATGCACACATGCTCCACAATCTTGAAACATCACATATTAATCTTCAGGTGCTAGCGTGGAGGTATCAATCATCTTGTGTCGTCTGTGTTGATCACAATAAGCGATCCTTGGATATGAAGATCTCACATCTCTTGTTTTATCAGTCTTGATAGGGAGGAGGAAAGTGTAGAATCCCCTTAGTCTTGAGATAACTCTAGATATGTTCTTGAGATAATTCTCTAAAGGAAAGTTATTGTGCATAATGATATGTATTACAAGCATCCCAAAAGATATAAGATAGTAATATACAATGTTCAAGTGTAATATTGATAATTTCATATAGGAACTTAATCAAATATTAAATCTAACTTATTCCCCATTCCAATAATAATAATAATATTTCATAGCTTACGCTAACTCGTACATTCATTAAATATCATTTTTATCAGATAAATAAATAAATATTTATTTATTGATATCCAATGCTTATATCATTTTCGATATTGGGTACTTGACTAGATCAAACTATCCTAAACATTTATTGAACTTCAAATAATAAATAATAAATAGATATTATTCATTTGATAAAATAAATAAATATTTCATTCGTGGTCTTATGAATAAATATTTATTTTAATATCCGTGTAACTAACTAAATATTTATTTAATAATAAATATTATTTATTACCTTTTGAATAAAATAATAAATAAATGAATATTCTATTTTTGTGGGGTTTATGAATAAATATTTATTTAATATAATATCCAACACATGGAATATATTCTAATTCGAATATAACCGGTGATCGAATATATGCAATCAATGAATCCTAAATAAATATTATTCCTAAATATTGTGAATAATATTTATCCCAACTATTAAATTCAAATATAATTTAATTGAGATCATAGATACACTTTTTGTATGTCCCTCTAAGCCTCTTTCTCAGTGGCATTAGCCAAGCTTGCCTAAAGTCCAAGGTTAGTGTCTAGTAACACATCAAGGCACCCATAGAGAAAGAAGTTAATATCCCAATGATGAAAACTTCATATGAATGCTCACTATGTAATATAATCACTTTTTCACGATATCTCTTAATCAAGAAGGTTACATTATCTTGTCATCAACCTATGTGCTCGATTACTCTTTCTTTAACTATCTAAAAAGAACTCATCAATACACTATGACCAAATATTTTGTTCAGAATTTCCATTCCAACCAAAGGGTGTGAAATATTATCTTCCTTAATCAGAATGGAAAAATTCCATATTGACTTATTCATTAATGCAATATCACTCGTGAAAAACCCATTGTATCCTACCTCATTGTGGTTTTCATTAATACATCAAAGTACGTGACTCGTGATATAAATTAATAATAATCTAAAATCTAAGGATCATTACACATGTTCCCAAATATTAATATCTAATGACATGTAAACATGTAGAATTCCTACCAGGAGGTTTGTCCTCAAAATCTCTCGTTTTGGAGATTACCAAGTGTTAACATCATGATATGAATTCTTGTCCACTTATGAGTATCAAGAACCTGAAAATAAACATACTATTTGTCTCATCGTAGAATTTTATCTTAGTTTTCTGACTATATTTAGGTTTATGTCATAGTACTTCAAAGATATCATCATAGCAGCAAACTTCATTTTCCCTTTAGTGTGACTAATACACCAAGGACATTTTCACATTAATTTGATATAGAATAATAAATCATCATGTGGTAAGAGATTTAATTATTAGTATTCATGTATTTGAATATTTACAAGTAATATAGAGTAAAAATTATTTGGTTCTATGGCACCAACTCAAACACTTTATGCATTGATCCAAAAGATATCATTTTATAGAATTATAGGTGAACCAAGTAAAATCTATGCATCCTTGAATATTTTTCTTTTTATACATGTGTATGATATTTTATGTGGATGTATTCAATAAAGATATGATTGAATAGAACCCCTTATAACATGGTACATGATCCAAAGGTGAAGGGATGAATTGAAAGAGTTTAAATTTGGTAACACCCTGATTCACCCCCCCCAAGGTATGTCGTGGTACAATAATATAGCATGGTGGTGTTGGATTTTTTTTCTCTAAAAACAAATTATATATACTTGATGATTACATGTATTCATTGTATTTAATATTAATGAAGTTTCTTATCATATCATGATTGTTCCACTATATGTCATAGTATGTGATAATTCCCTAAGAATATATGTCACACTGAAAGGTCATAACAATTCCTCACTATGATAAGAACCTAGAGGTGTCAAGACTGTATTCTTATATAAATGTTCTATAGCTATATGATATTTTCTAATAGGATACAGATGACATAGGTTGTTTGTTATAGACGACTCATAAGACATTGAGACACCTTCTCATGGTGTTCTCCCTTGGTAATCTCTAAGAACGAAGATTATGAGAATGAGAACCGCAAGTAGGAATTCCATATTTTATGTGTAATTATATTTTCCTATCTTTTGATGTGTGTATTGATATTTAGAATTTAATATTATCATTAAAAAATACCATAAGTCGTGTACTTTGATGTATTGATGAAAACCATGACAAAATATATCTACGATGAATTAGGATATGTTGGGTGTGTCAAGAGTGATATTTCATTAATGGATAACATGAGAAAGAATTTATCCATTCTTTATATTAATGGAAGTTGATATCTCGTGCCTTTTGATGGGAATGGAATTGGCTAAATAAATCCATGGTCACTGTGTTCTATGGGAAAGTTTATTTTTGGAAATTAAAAGAAAGAAACATCACACATATGTTGATGAACCCGACATGCAACCTTATTGATTGGAGATATCATGAAAAATGGATTATATTACATAATAAGTATTTATAAGATTTTTTATATCAATGCGACATTAACTTCTTTCTCTATAGGTTCCTTGACGTATTACTATATTCTAACCTTTTACTTTTAGCATCTCTACTTATTGATAATAAGAAAGAGGGATAGAGGGCCACACACTAAGTGTATCTGTAATCTTGGTTAAATTAAATCATGAATTTAACAAGTTAGAATAAATATTATTCTTTATTTTATGGTTTAATAATTATTCAGGTTTGGTTTATCACCAAGATTTAATCACAAGTTATTTGAAATAATAAATGAGTTAAATAATAATAATAAAATTATTTGAAAGGTTTGGTGAATATAATATATATTATATTTATAAAAAAAATAATGGAGTGATATTAAATTTTTAAATAAATAGTCATTATTCAAGGTTTAGTAAATGACGAGGAGGATAAACGAAACAAGCTAAACGGTCTGGTTGGAAATGATGTAAATGATATTTATTTATATATTCTTGAAGTAAATCATGTGTCAAGTGATTGATAATAATATTTTTATTATTATTACTAGACATGGGGTTAACTAAGAATTATAAAATTGACAAGGGTCACATGTGAAAATTGTTAACCCTAAACACGTCATAATAAATATCTAATTATATCACTTTCCATAGACACACTTGTTGTGAAGAACATATAAAGAGAAGATCTCACAATCCCTTGAGAAAGTTCTAAAGATCTAGAGTATGCTCTCTCCTCCTCTTCTCTCAATCCATCGAGATAAAATCAAGAATTCTCTAAGAATTTTTTTTTGTGATCAGCCATGAATAATGCAAGTATTCAGGATTGTCTCTGCTAGCACTCGGTGATTCTAAGGTGACATTTAGAAATTTTGGTGCATGTGTGGATCACTTATAGATGATTTCTTCACTTGGATCCTATAATGTAATGATAATATGATGATATCAAGTCAATCAGGTCATCAATAAAGAAAAATCTCAAGTAATTCTATATCTTCTTATAAATTTAATTATAAATTACATGTGAAGATCCTCTGCTTCTAGTTTTGAAAATTAATCAAGTTGGGTAATCTAAAAATTTCATTGATCATGACATCATTTTTTATGTAAAACTTGGATTATTCATAAATTAAGACTAAAATATGAGTTATCCATGCCAAAATAGGTGATTATGATGCACCGAAACCTACAAGTGGTATTAAAGTAATCACATAGTTAATTTATAATTATTTATTAATCATTGATTGAATGACACGTGTTTTAAACTTATTTTGCTTCAAATATATTATTTCTTGAAATCCTAACATCATTTTCTCTTACCTTTTTTCATTATCACTCACATAACTAATAAATGATGTATTCCTTGAGAGGGAAAACATCCCCAAGGAGGATGGTGGGAGAAAGATCCACTTTTGGGAAGTTGATTCTCAAGATACACAAGAGTTGGTATAGAAATAGATTCCATGGGGCCCTGTGGAAGAAGATATTCCTAAAACAAAAGTATTGTATAAGATAACTAGAGAGGTTAGATAACCAGATAGATATGGTTCTCTAGTCACATAAGATGGTGACTCATTATTGGTTGATAATAATGGCCCTCTATCCTAAAAAGAGTCAGTAGAGAGACCAGAAGCTGCAAAATGGAAATAATCCATGAATTCAGAGATGGATTCCATATACCAAAACCATGTGTGGGTTTTGGTCAATATGTCAATGGATGTAAATCCCATTGTGCATAAATGGGTATTCAATATAAATTTGTTCATGTAAAGTCAGGTTAGTACCTATAAAGAATGAATATTGGCTAAAGGCTTTAAACAAAGTCAAGTCATTGACTACAATGAAACCTTTTCTCTAGTTTTTATGTTTAAATCCATTAGAATTATACTTGTTATAAGATCTTTCTATGACTATGATATTTGGTAGATGGATGTCAAAACTACTTTCCTTAATGATAACCTTTAGGAAGATGTTTATATGACACAACCATAAGGGTTTGGGGCTCTATCCAATTCCAAAAATGTAAGCAAGTTGAAAATATCCATTTATGGAATGAACAAAGCATTTAGATTATGGAACATTCTGTTTGATGAAGCTATAAAATAATTTGGTTTCATTAAGAATGAAGGTGGTCCATGTGTTTACAAGCAGTTTAGTGGGAGTATAGTCATTTTCATAGTAGTATATGTTGATGAAATATTACTTAAACTAGTGGAAAATGGAAGTTTTCCCAACACTTTTATGCCAACAGTTTGAACAAACCATTGGTATACTGTTTTTACAACAACCTTTACCAACAGTTTGTTGAAACTGTTGGTATACTATTTTTAGAATGAAGCTTTTCCAACAGTTTACTCAAACCATTGGGAAATATTTAATTTTTCTAATGTATACCAATAATTTTTTTTAAACCTTTGGGAATGTTTTCCCCCAAATACACAGCAGATCCAATTCCCATGTCCGTGCGATTCCAGCCCTAAACCAAAGCTCTCCCGAAGCTTGCTCTTTACCCTAGGCTGAGAAACTCCTTCCACCTGATAGATACATATTCAATCAAGAAATTTTTTATTCCTACACTTAAAATTTGTAATTAATACCTTAGTTTTAATATTCTGCATCTATTTTTTTTGTTTTGTGTTTTGATTTGGCCTAAACCAGAGGTTCGTGCGGTCTGTGGCATGGTATACCGAACACTTTGATTTGTTTTCAATTTTTTTTCTACACTTCAAGTGCATGATTGTGCGAATCACCTTTATTTGAAGTCTTCATAGCCACTCCTTCTGTGTAGAGTTCGTGAACCATATGAACTAATGGAGGTGATGGTGAGATGTATCCCCTGGACACCCTCATCCCCCTGGATAGCCCCCCCCACCACCACCCTGGACACCCCCCATTGGACAGCCCCCCACCCCCCTGGACACCCCCTTTGGATAGCCCCCCCCCCACCCCCCTGGACACCCCTCACCCCCTGGACACCCCCACCCCCCTGGAAACCCCTCACCCCCATGGACATCCCCCCCACACCCCACCCCACCCACCCCCTGGACACCCCCACCCCCAGGACTCCCCCCACACCCCTGGACACCCCCACCCCCTGGACGCCCCCACCCCCATGGACATCCCCCCCACCCCCCTAGACAGTCCCCACCCCCTGGACACCCCACCCCCTTGGATAACCCCCCTGGACATCAACTCACCCCCCAGACACCCCACCCACCCCCTCTGGACAGCCCCCACCCCCTGGATAGCCCCCCCCCCCCCCAGACACCCCCCCGAACACCACCCCACTCCCTGGACACCCCCACCCCCCTAGACAGCCCCCACCCACCTGGACACCCCCCTGGACACCACCCCACCCCCTGGACACCCCCACCCCCTGGAACCCCCCCCCCCCAAGGATAGTCTCAACCCCCTGGATGCCTCCACCCCCTGGACACCCCACCCCCATGGAAAAATCCCCTAGACACCACCCCACACCCTAGAAACCCCCACCCCCTGGACAACCCACCCCCCTGGACAACCCCCCATCCCCTAGAAAGCCCCCCCCCCCCCGGACACCACCCCACCCCCAGGACACCCCTACCCCCCTAGACACCCCCTCCCCCCCTTGGACACACCCTCCCCCCTTGGACAACCCCCTAGACACCACCCCACCCCCTGGACACCCCCACCCATTGGACAACCCCCCACCCCCTGGACACCCCCACCACCCGGACACCCCCACCCCCTAGACACCCCCACCCCTTGGACAGCCCCCACCCCTTGGACACCCCCACCCCCTTATACATCCCCCCCCGGACACCACCCCACCCCTTGGACCCCCACCCCCTAGACACCCCCACCCCCTAAACACCCTCACCCCCTTGGACAGCCCCCACCCCCCCTGGACAGCCCCCCCACCCCCTGGACACCCCCACCCCCTTGGATAGCCCCCACCCCCTAGACAACCCCCCTTGGACACCACCCCACCCCCTGGACACCCCCACCCCTTGGACACCCCCATCCCCCCTAGACACCCCCACCCCCTGGACACCCCCATCCCCCCTAGACACCCCACCCCCTGTACACCCCCATACAATGAATACTTCGACTTTGGGTATTGGGTGTTATGAAATCTCTTAACTTTTCAAAATATTTCTATTTTTTAGCACCAATAACTTATTTAAAAAAAATGTCTTTACACATTCTGCATCTTTGATGAAAATAATTCACTTTTTAATATCTTGAACAATGTTCTATCAGGTCCATGGTGTCTTCTTGTATGTGATAACTGAAAAAATTCCAAAACACATTTCACCTCAAATTTAGGCACACATAACTGAATTAGTATATCTTCACATTATTTTAATAACAAGGTATCAACCTAGGAATAGTTCACTACATCAAATAGAAACCCCTTCCTTTATGGATATCTAAAATGGGGATAGATTATCCCATTTGGAAAATAAATTTAAATCACATCATTTTAAATCTCTATGTACATGGAATCATGCTTCTTTTCCCCGTGGAACCTTCATCTTATGACATCAAACTCCTCTTAGTTCCATTTAATCTTTCTTGGGTCATGATCCACATGTATAAGCATGATGTTTCAATCCCTGAGGAAATTTTTACCATCATTTTCAGATTATATTTCCCATTTATCCAGAATAAATATTATGAATATCACTCAAATAATCTACTAAAATATAAAATTTCTTCAATCTAAAATTTACTCAACTCCTGAATAATTCTCCTCCATAAGTTTACCTGATCTTGTACACTCATGTATAGTTCTTCAAAGATATTCAAAACCTTCCTTGAACATTTTTTTGGTCTCAAAACACTCTCCATATCTCATGTGATCAAGTTATTACTTAGTTCATTGAATACTTGAGAATAATGGGATTCTTCTCCTTCAAAGGCTCATGGATTCGAAATCTCTCCTTCTCTTTGACACAAGATGTATAGAACTCTCAAAATTCTCCGATAGATTATATATGTTCTCTCAATATGCACAACTATCATGGTATTATATTTATAATTGAATTAAATATCATGTATTTATAATAATTTATAGAATTTTTTTATAAATATAGTATTTTTTTGTCTTTTATATTATGATTCTCATCTAGAGTAGTGTGTGAGTTATGGTCTCATATAAAGTGAAAAATTCTCGTTTACTTAAATATATTTTCGATGAAACTTCAATCTTATTGAATTTATTTTGACGAAATTACTTATAACAATTTTTTTTATAGAATGGATAGAATTTGGATGTATGAAACTGATCGGATCTCAAGCGATTTTCAAAACAATTTGGAGAACTTTTTAGATTTTTCATTTCACAATGCTTCAGATAGTGGTCTCATACACTTCCCATGTTAAAATTGTGTTGGAAGACCTTGGTTGAGGCATGGAGAAGTAATATACCATATAACCAACTATGGTTTTCAAGAAAACTACTACGTGTGGTATCACAATGGGGAGAAAATGAAATCTCAAATTGTTGGTGATCCAAATGAGAGGATTGGATTAGAGAATTTGTTATATGACCGGTTTCCATTTATTTATCATTATTAAAAAGAAAGGATTATAACCCAAGAAGACTTCGATATGAGCACACATGATGTGTCTAATGAAAATGATGATATTTTCAGGGTGAAAAAATTGAATGATGCTGCCACAACTCCAATATATCGATAGTGTGGTAAAATGAAAAAGCTGGAATTTTTAATCTGATTGTTTCATGGGAAAACTATGTATGGGATTTCTAATACTTCCATAAATTACATTATTACCTTATTGAAGGACTTACTTCCGGATGATGTATATATTCCCTCAAATCACTATATGGCATAGAAGTTAGTTGAGGAACTTGAATTTTCAAGAAACAAAATTCATGTTTTCCCGAAAGATTTCAAATTATTTTGGGAGGAAACTACTGAATGAAATGATTGTATAAAATGTGGCACATCCTGCTGGAAGCCAAAAGATGATGGAACACCATCTCATGTGCCACAGAAAGTAATGTGACACTTTCCATTGATCCCCAGACTCTAGAATATTTTTACGTCTGATGAAATATCAATAAAAATGCGATGGCATGATACCGAGAGAAAGAAGACTAATGATGAGTTGGTTCACCCGACAGATAAATTTACATGGTAGAGATTTGATGCTCGATATCCTAATTTTGTAGCTGACATGCGTAATGTGAGACTGGGTATTTCATGTGACAGTTCTAATCTGTTTGGGCAGATACTTACTTCGCACAACACATGGTCAATTTTTATACACATTTATAACCTTCCCCCATGGTTGTGTATGAAAAACCTTTCACTTTCATGAGTATACTCATATCTGGCCCTTCTGATCTCGACAATGATATAGACGTATACATGCAACCTTTAATAAAAGAGTTGAAACTTCTTTAGGATGTGGGTGTGCGCACATACGATGCATGTTCAAAAGACATATTTCAGATGCGTGTTGCGCTTATGTGGACAATCAATGATTTTCCTGCTTATGCAATGATGTCTAGATGGAGCACGAAGGGAAAACTATCATGTCTTGTTTTTATGAAGAATACACGATTTAGAAGACTGAAACATTGTTGTAGTTTCAGTTTTATGGGACATCGGTGATTCTTGCCAATGGACCATCCATATAGAAATAATCATCGAAGATTTGACAATACCATGGATGTCGATGATCCACCTCAGTGTATGTCTAGAATTGATGTGCTTAATGAATTAAAAGATTTTGGTTTTTCATTTGGGAAGGTTCAAATGAAATTTGGAAAGAGAAATAATGTTTCCACTAAAACCTGTTACAATTGGAAGAAGAGGAGTATCTTCTTTAATTTTCCTTATTGGTCAAACAATTTGTTATGTCATTTACTAGACATAATTCTTGAAAAAATATGTGTTAAATGTTGCTTTCGATTCTTCTAAATGTTAAGACAAAGAAAAATTATTATTTACGGTCCCGGCGTGACTTGGTGGATTAGGGCATCAGACCAGAATTGCATCCTGTTTGTATCAGTGAAAATAAATGGAAAGTTCCATGAGCTTCTTATGTGATGAAACCTACAGAAAAAAAAAGCAATTTCTAGAAGTACTAGAGACTATTAAAGTTCCCTATGTCTATTCAAACAACATATCTAAATGGGTCAACAAAAGAGAGTTGAATCTAAAATATTTGAAGACTCATGATTATCACGTCCTTCTACATGAGTTGATTCCAATAGCAATCCATCATATTTTGTCCAATAATGTAAGGGTGGCTGTTATTCGGTTGTGTCATTTTTGTAGAGATCTTTGTGCTAAGAATTTTTCCAAGTATTTCTTGCAAAAAATGTTGGCATATGCCCCATTAATTTTGTGTGAATTAGAGAAAATATTTCCTCCATCATTTTTCACATACATGCTACATCTGAATGTCCATATTCTAAATTAAATACTTATCAGAGGACATATTTCTTTTCTTTAGATGTATCCAACTGAAAGAAATATGTACACATTAAATTCTTATATCTGAAACAGGAATCATCCCGAAGGTTCTATCGTGAACGGTTACTTGGCTCAAGAATGTATAGATTTCTTCTCTATGTATTTGTCTAATCTTACTATAAGAATGAATAGACCAATGAGAAAGGAAGAAGAACAATATGAGAAAATTTAACCCAGTTTTCCATCACTTCCTCAAATAGGATAAATTCCTGGATCATATACATTGACGACATTAAGCCTTGAAGAGCGGGAGATGACACATCGCACAGTTTTATTCAACTATGATTTGTTCGATGACTACATCAGGTAAGTAAATTGAATATGTATATCTTAAATATATTTCTATTAAACTATTCTCATTTTTATCTACAGGGAACATAAAGCAATAATAAATAGAAAGCATCGTTCTTTATATTTGAGAAGGAGGGAGACTTTGCATAGTAAAGAGTTATCTGCTTGGTTAAAATTGAAGGTAAAAATATTACTATTTAAAATAATTAAATCAATATTTAATCAAGTTTTATATTCATTTATATTTCAGGTATTGAGTTTTCTTGCTGACTCTGTCTCTGAGGAAATAAGAGCTTTGGTTTTTGGTCCTAATACTGTGGTTCGTGATTGTAAATCAATTGTTATCAATGGGTACAGATTTATTACCACTGAACCTACAAAGAACATGAGAACACAACATGATGGTATTATAGTTACTGTCACAACAGACTGTTATGACAGTGCATCAGATAGTAGACCATAATTTGAAAATGTAGGTTATTATGAAGTCGTTTAAAAAATAATAATATTGGATTATTAATCTCATGGACGAGTCACGATGATGAAATGCCAGTGGTTTGATTCGATGAAGGGGCAGGGAACATTTATTGATGATTATGGATTTTGAGTAATTGATATGACTCGTAATCTTGCTAAAGATGAACCATATGTATTGGCATCAATGGCAAAATAAGTTTTTTATGTCAAAGACCATCTTCAACCTGAATTTGGTGTCATTATTAAAGTAATTCCAAGGAATATTTTTAATGATGGTGATTATGTAATTGACACCATCCCTACTACCATTAGAGACAATCCATTTATTACTTTTTATGACTCCAATAGCTCAATTGTCAGAGTTGACTGTGAACCTGAAGTTGTGGTGGGAGATATATAGAATCATTCATCCATGTTCTCAATTCTTTTGGTTTAACTCGACTTGGGTTGTTAAGGTTTGTACTATTCAAATTGATTTAATATTGATTAAAAATATGTTGTATCCGACTTGACAGTTATGTGAATTTTCAATGTTTATTGGTTTCAATTTTATTTGAATTTCATTTTCTAATTTGGAATTGAACTGTATTCAAGCCTATGAAACCAACATTTCTAACTTGGTCAACATTTCAATGCTTTATTGACCATGTATAAAATTAGTATAACTCTAAGACATCCCTTTAACATTTCACCAAATAATGAACATGATGGTTTGTCTTCTTCTTCAAAACATTTATAGAAACCTGCATCATCTACCTAGGCTAAAGAAATTAATTTTTTCCTTAATTTCGACAAGTTCTTTACTCCTTATAAATCTGGTAGATATCTTATCCTTGTTCATATGTTTATATTATCATTTCTAACTATCTTAAGGTTTTGATTATTCATAATATATACCTTTCTGAATTTTCTAGAGGCATAATTCAGTATGCTCTCTCTCTTGGTTGTTGAGTGAAATAAAGCCTCAGAATCAATGTTCCATGATTTTAATAGACTGATGACACATAACCATCCTACTCAAAATTAAATTTCTTTATTACATATTTTATGATTTATTTAATTCATTATATATCCATTCAAGCTCACCTAAAACAATGGAGAGTTAAATTATCCATTAATCCCCCTATTCCCTCTCAAATATTTTGTTTTTTGGGTTACACATTAGTTATCCTTTTCTAATTACTTCCATATTTGTTTTCAAATGTAGAAAAAGAAACCAATTGAAGAGAGGTGACAAAAAAAGATGATGGACAACAATCGTCGCATGGCTGAGATGGGTGTTCCACCACTAGTGTCTGTAGTGAGTATTTTATTTCATATATATATATATATATATATATATATATTTAAATAATATACAATGTCATGTGATTAATTTTTTTAAACATTTTTGCAGGATCCACCTATTAGGAGAAAATTATTTGATGAGCAGCCTGGTAGTGGTCCAGTACTTAGGGTGTTCATACGAGGGGGGTAGTACAAGAGTTAGGTGATCTGGTCGGCGTACCAGATTAGACCCTACCCCTCCCACTGACATACCATTTATCCCACATTCTGATCTCGGTGTGTCATTAAGGGACACACGGGATATTTAGGCCTCTCGTGTTTTCACTACCCTTTACATCTGAGTCTCCTCACCCATATTTACCATATCTGATGATGATTATCATTCCTCATCCAGCATTCGGCCAGTCATCAGTGCCATCTTCTTTTACTTCTACTTCCTTCTCTCCGAGCTTCTATATTCCATCTTCTTAGACTCTTGCTCCGCCTCAGTCTGTCCCTGTGGAGCATACATTGAGACCCACTACACCTGTACAGGGTGTTCCTTCAGTTTCTGCGGATCCAGCGGTGCCCATTAATCAAACTTTCGTAGGTATATTTATATAACCCTAACAAATTTTTATACCATTATTTATTTTCATTATAACATGTATTGATAAAATATTTGTTTTTCTTTCATAACAGATACATCTACTGATAGGAGGCAGGGGTAGGGGCGTACACGCATGCGTGCAGGGTGGAACCGCCACACGCAGTTGATGGTGGACTACAATAAATATAGTCTGAGTCAAATGATTGAAAAAACAGGGCAGCAATGTTGCAGTTTTTTGGCGATGCTTGCCAAATACTCTGACATCATTCCTGTCAGCTCACTCTCATGGAGACAATTGCCAAATTAAGTCAAGGATAATGTTTGGGCAGAGATATGGGTGAAAAAATCTATTGTATTTAATACAATATATTATTTTTGTATTTATATGAATTAATATTTTGGTGTCAGCTTCGGTTTAATTTCCCCAATGGTGAGGGTGCACGGCCAGCATGTCTACAGGATTTATGTGATCTTTGGAGATCCTATAAGCACGAGTTGTATATTGGATAGCATGCTAGAGTTGGCACAGAGTTAGAGGCGGTACCTGTCATCGATGATTATCCGATAAAACAATATCGGCAGATGATTACTCATTGGACAACTATCCAGTTTAAGGTATTAATCACATTTGAGGTATTTAAATGAAATTTTTCATGTTTTTCATTAATAATATCTTTTGTATTATTGAATTTTATTTAGGAATCATTCGGAAGAAATAAAAAAAAATATTGATGCTCAAAAATACCTCCACACATTGGGATGTACTATGATGTCAGATCATGAGAGGAAGTAGGTACGACAGTTGTTTATAATTTTTCTTTACGACTTTCTTTTTTTATTGTTTCCTCCATAATTTATTCGATTTCTAAAGTTGTCATATAGTTTTAGTTATGAAATTAATTATTGGTAACCTATTTTTAATTATGGTTTCCTACATTAAATGTCATTGTAGAGGAAAACATTGAATATTGAAGGTTGTGTGCCTCGAGAAAAAATGTTTTGCTCGAGTAAAAGAAAGAAAGATGGAAGTGCGGTTAACGAACTGACTCAGCAGAAGATTGTAAGTTTTACTTTGTTGAATTCAAATTTTAATATCTATTTTGTAACTTAATAATCTATTTATATTTGTAACATGATGCTTTAGAGGCCCTTGATTCCCAGGAACCTGATAATTTTGGGCCAAATGATCACTTACATCAGGTGTTGGGAGATGAGCACCCTGAAAGAGTACGCTGCTGACCTGAGAAGAGTATAGTCCCGACGAGGTATTGGCCCTCCCTAGGTATGAGTTGTAGTGCCACAAAGTTTTAGCAGGTTAAGAAACAGGCAGAATAGGCTGAAAAAAAGGCCATAGAGATGACAGAATAGTCTGCTAAGGCAAACACTGCATTTATGAAACTGATGGAAGTTTTACATCCAACACTTTCACCAAAGGCCAGCACAGCTTGTGATGATATGCCGTCGATGCGTTCTATATATGGTGCACCAAGTGGAATTTCTAGTGGTGGTTGAGACGATGGCGAGTAGGAGGTCGAGGCGGAAGAGGAGGGCAAGGAGGAGGTTGAGGAGGAGGAGGGCGAGGAGGAGTCTGAGGCGGAGGAGGAGGGTGAGGTGGAGGGCGAGGAGGAGGTCGAGGAAGAGTACGATGAGGAGGAGGAGGGTGTTGAGGAGGGCGGGGACGATGATGGGGATGATGATGAGGATGGGGATGGGGCTAATGATAACGGTGATGATAGTGATGGCGATGAGGAACATATTGATCTGTTGCATTTTTTACTAATATCACTGACATTTGATGTTTGATGATTTGTTGTACCTGAATATATGTGTGATTAAGTAGTTCAAATTATCTTTATTTATTTATCTATAAATAATAAAACTCGACTTGATGATTTTTTGTGATTGAATATATGTGTGACCGATTCACCCCTCCCCTGGACACCCCCACCCCCCTTGGACAGCCCCCCCCCCCCCCACCACCACCACCACCACCACCACCCCCCTAGACACCCCCACCACCTGGACCCCCCAATCCCCCTTGTGGACACCCCCACCCACTTGGACATCCCCCCACCCCCTTGGATAACCCCCCTGGACACCACCACCCCCTGGACACCCCTACCCCCTTGGACAGCCCCCCAACCCCCTGGACAACCCCCACCCCCTAGACCCCCCAACCCCCTGGAAACCCCCACCCCTGGACCCCCCCACCCCTGGACACCCCCCCCCCACCCCCTGGACACCCCCTGGACACCCCCCCACCCCCTGGACACCCCCACCACCTTGGACATCCCCAACTCCTTGGACATCCCCCCAAGACACCCCCACCCCTGGACACCCCTCACCCCCTTGGACAACCCCCCACCCCCTGGACACCCCCCCCACACCCACTTGATAGCCCCCCCCCATGGACACCCCCCACCCCTGGACACCCCCACCCCCTGGACACCCCCCCCCCCCATGGACACCCCCCCCTGGACACCCCCACCCCCCCGAACAACCCCCCCCCCCCACCCACCCACCCACCCCTTGGACAGCCCCCACCCCCTTGGATATCCCCCACACCCCCTGGACACCCCTTGGACACCCCCATCCCCTTAGAAAGCCCCCACCCCCTAGACACCCCCCCCCCCCGGACACCCCCCCCCCCTAGACACCCCCACCCCCTTGGACAGCCCTCACCCCCTGGACACCCCCACCCCTTGGACACCCCCACCCCCTTGGATAGCCCTCACACCCCCTGGACACCCCCACCCCCTTGGACAGCCCCCCACCCCCTGGACACTCCCACCCCCTTGCACAGGGGATTGCAGAGGGGGAGACAGGTTGGCCTACTACTGCAATTGCAGCAAGGATATACCAATAGTTGTAAACCGTTGGTATATGTCTGATCAGTAACTTTATACCAACGGTTAGTAAATTGTTGGTATAAAACTTGTAATCATTCTTTACCAATAGTTTTATGTAAACCATTGGTAAAGGGTTATTCCAACGATTTTGAAACCATTGGAATAGATCTAAAATTCCTCAATTTGCAACGGGTATCAACCATTGGTATAAAGATATACCAATGGTTATCTGAAACCATTGGTATAAGGTTCATTCCAGAACCATATACCAACGGTTATACTATAAATGTTGGTATATGTCTATCCTCACGGCTAACTAACCAACGGTTTTCAGGCCTTTCCCAACGATTTGAAACCATTCGTATAAGTCAAATTTCCACGAGTGTAATTATAAATAAGATAAAATACTTATAAGATCTTATGGCATGGTTGAGAAAGTGATTATCCATGAAGGCCTTAGGTAAAGCAGCATACATTCTAGGGATCAAGATCATGTGTGATAGATCAAAGATGCTTCTTGGACTAAGTCAAAGTATATACATTAACTAGATATTGAAGAGGTTTAGTATGGGAAAATCCAAGAGGGTATTGGATCCAGTGTCACATAGTATAAATATTTCCAAGAAGATGTGTCCTCATACACAACATGAAAGAGAGATAATGAGTAAGATCTCATATGCTTCTGTGATATGATTTATCATGCATGTCATGTTATGAATGGGGCTTGATGTTGCCAATGATTTGAACATGGTAGGCAGATATCAAGCTAATCCAGGTGAATAGCATTGGAATACTATTATGGATATCCTTAAGTACCTGAGGTGAACTAAGGACGTGTTCCTAGTGTATGGAGGAGATGAAGAGTTAATCGTTAGGATTCATACATATGTTGGCTTTCTGACAGATTGGAATGATCTGAATTCACATTCAGGATATTTATTTTGTCTCAACAGAGGAGTTGTGTGCTAGAAGAGTTCAAATAAGCCATTTATCGACAATTATATAGTGGAGTCTAAGTATATTGTGCCTTATTATATATCCAAGGAAGTAGTTTGGATTTGCAACTTTGTCCAAGAACTTGATGTGGTGCCTATAAGTCAAGACCCTATCACAGTTTACTGTGATAACACAACAATGGTGGCTCTTTCCAAAGCACCAAGGTCACATTAAAAGAAAAATCATATACTTTAGAAATTTCATCTCTTGAGGTAATTTTCTCAGTAAGGTGAAGTTGTAGTGAGTAGAGCAAACATGGAGGAAAACGTGGTGGACCCCTTGATAGTGACACTATCAGAGCATAGGAATGAGTATCATAGCAGTTCCCCATTATGATGAGAAAGTGGAGGTGCCACAATAGAATTCTTGAATGAATATTATATAGCTGGAGGATATTATCTAACGGGACATGGATGATATAGTCTATCAGGGGTATGAGGTTCATAATACATTGAAGTGCCTTCTCATGGTGTTATATCTTGTTAATCTTCAAGAAGGGAGATTATGAGAATGAGACCCACCAGTAGGAAATCCACATTTTATGTGTCATTGGATATTCCTACCTACAGATGTGTGTATTGATCCTTAGACTTTAAGATTATCATTAATGAATACTAAAAGTCGTGTACTTTGATCCATTAAAGAAAACTATGATGACATATGTTCGCGGTGAAGTACGGTATGTTGGGTGTGCCATGAGTGATACTGCATTAATGGATAATGTGAAAAAATTATCCCTTCTATATATTAATAGAATTTGATTGATACTGAAATTTTATGCATGTCTTTTTTATATAAAAATGTATTACTTTAAATTTAAATGATTAATTCTTGGGCATATATTCATTGATATATTCACCTTTGGCAGTATACAACATTTGATGAAAAATGAGCAAGATGAGTAAAGTTGATCGGGATTTTCACTGAAAGAAGGATTTCCATGACGCAGGATGTCCATGGGTTGTTCCTGGAGCTCAAAACTAAAGAATCAATAGAAAACAGAGTGAAACTGCTAAAAAATATAAATTCAGGGCCTGAAAAGTTTTCATGGGGTAAATTCAGGTCCTGAAAAGTATTTATGGGGTAAATTCAGGGCCTGAGAAGAATTCAAGGTGTGAAGACAAGCCGTAAAAAAGGTACAAAAAGAGAGGACCCATGGTTTTCATAACGTAAAAACTACTTTCATGACGTGATACATCCCAAACATGCCTAATGATGGATGCTTCAATGTGGAATTTGACAGAAACCCTCCCTTTATGACCCAAACCGCCATTTAATCATAAGGACTACTTTTTTATGCATTTATGGATGAATTAAATCAAACCTAAGCACCCTAAAGATATATAAATAGAACCTCAAGCTTCTGCTGCAAAGGATATATCTGGA
Organism: Viscum album; assembly: GCA_963277665.1. Lineage (NCBI taxonomy): Eukaryota > Viridiplantae > Streptophyta > Magnoliopsida > Santalales > Viscaceae > Viscum > Viscum album. The sequence goes on from CAUJRU010000143.1 coordinate 1,394,230, forward strand.
GATGGGGTGAGTTGGTGTGTTGTTGGAGAGTCCTCCAACAGTCTTCCTCTTCATTTTCATTCATGCTTTTTCTTCTTTCACCTTTACTTTTACTCCCTCATCACTAGGATAAGAGGGTAATTCCCACTATGTTATAGGGTGATGTAGACAAAGGGGGGAGGCGTGTTGGATTTTATTTCTTTATTTTATTCTTGTAATTGGGTTGTCATGATAATAAACTTCATTCCAATCTCTTTGTTTTTATTTTCTCATGACCATTGATCAAACATCTAGAAAGTCATATTTTAAATTATGCAGTTGATTACCCTAAACTATTTCATGACCATTGAATAGTCCATGGTAATCAGGTTTAATAATAGTATCGAGATAAACACAATTCATTAAAACCATAAATTACATGACCATGGAAAATAGGGGGTTTTGGTATTAAAGAGGGGATACCATGACCATTGGATCTTCATCATCTTGACTCAAACACCAAACTTGAAAAATCAATTTAAATTTTTAATCCAATATCACGTGAACCCTAAAATCTACAAAACCCTGACATGCCTTCCACTTGATTTTCAAAAACCAAACTTGCCCTGCTTTCTTCGTTATTATTTGCCAAAACTATTTTCAAAAACCAAACCGCCTTCTTTTCTTTGCCCCCTTCTTAAAAAAATTAAAGAAATCATTTTTCAATTCCTAAAAACTGATTTCACTATCTCAAAGAGAACATGAGAGGTTCCAGAGGCTCAAAACTGAAGAACCAGGATGAAGTAGAGGTTTCGGTGCTGGAAGTTGAAGATACATATCGTGTACTTAATACACGACGTGTGAATATACAAGTTGTGAACTATTTACATGTTGTGAGAATAAGAAAACATGGCTGAATATTACATGTCATGTAAACTTTACACATCATGTAAATGTCCAAAACAGTATAAAATGGTGATTTTTACGTATCTTCCGACGAAGACCATATCTTTTGACCCATATTTCCATTGAAAATCATATCTTTGACATATGGAAGCCCATTAATGACATCAAGGCTTATAAATATGGGTTCCATCCAGGAGAAAGGGCATTCCATTCCAAGCTTGAGGCATGACCACCGAGAGGTTGTCGTAGGGTTCCGACCTATCGTAGATAGGTTTTCCTTTCTGTTTTCCTTTTCTTTTCTTTCTTCTGCTTTCATGTACCATCAAATACTTTTTAGTTTAATTCCAATCTTTCACTTTTCTTTATTCTTTTCTCATTGTTTCTTTCTTAATCTCTCTCCTATGGTTTTGGGTTTAATCGTCGTTGGCGATCACCTGACGATGGTTGGCTAAAACCTATAGGGGAGAGGAGAATCGGTTAAAGGGAGTGTGTACCATCATTGTTCAATTTACTTTCGCTTGTAAGATGGTATTATTCAATAGTATGGTGTTGTGTTTGTGCATCTATTTTATTCATCATTGATCCATTGACCATATGCCTTCAATAATTAACGAACACCAATATGATTGAGATGATTTATTTATGATCATTGAATGAAATTATTCTTATGCTTTTGGCAATCTGAACATAGTCCCTCTATTTTGATTCATCTAACCATGAAGAATTGGGATTCTAGGGTAGTTTTTTAGAGAATGACAATTTCTTCTATCAATAAAATTGTTTGGTTGCGCGACTATTTGATATAATTGTTTTGCAAGTGAAGTTGAATTAATTTATTTAGCAAAACCATCACTGGAAACTGGTTCCCCTCTCTGTTGGTTTTCTATTTGAATTCATTTATTTAAATTGCATCATTAGTTTAATAAAATCAATTAGAAATTGGAGCAACCGGGCCTTTAGTTAAGAGTTGTCATCACTGTGTTCCCCGCTCTCTATGGGATCATCCCCACACTTCTGTTATACTACAGTTCGAGAACATATACATTTCTAATTTGATTCATGCCTAGAGGAATTAACGACATCTTCTGGACACATCACCCTATGATGGGAATGGAACTGCCTAGATAAATCCATGACCATGGGTTTTGTGGGTAAGTTTTTATCCAGAAAGTCAAAGAAAGAAACATCAAACACATAGATCGATGATACCAACATGCAACTTACTTGATTGGAGATAACATGATAAAGAGATTATATTACACAGTAAGCATTCCTAGGAGGTTGTATGTCATTTTGACATTATCTTCTTTCTCCATGGGTGTTTTGGCGTGTTGTTAGGCGCTAACCATGGACTTTAGATATCCCCACCTATTGTCACTGAGAAAGAGGCCTAGAAGATCACACACTAAGTGTATCCGCAATCTCGGTTAAATTCAATGTTGAATTTAACAAGTTAGAATAAATATTATTTCTACCTTTTGGTTTAATAATTATTCAGGTTTGGTTGATTGTCAAGATTTAATCATAGGTTATTCGAAAGAATAAGTTAAATAATAATAATAATAATTTATTTTCCAGGTTTGACAAATATAATATCTATCGATGAATAATGCAATGATATTTATTTGTTAAATAAATAGTCATTATTCAAGATTCGGTAAATGTCGTTGAGGATAAGCGGATCAAGCTTAATGGATCAGTTGGAAATGATGTAAATGATATTATTTATATATTCTTAGAGCGATGCACACGTCAAGTGATTAATAATAATATTTGTATTATTATTATTAGACTTGAGGTCAACTAAGAATTATAGAATTGGCAAGCATCTTATGTACAAATTGCAAACCCTAAACCTACCAAAATAAATATCTAATTATATCACTTTTTATAGACACAAGTTGTGCACGAGAGAACCCCTCTCAAGCCCTAGAGAAAGTTCTAGAGATCTAGAGCGTGCTCTCTTCCCTTCTCTAAAGTCATTGAGAGAACAAAAAGAATTCTCAAAGAAAATTCGGTTGCGATTAGCCATGAAAGATGTAAGCGATTGGGATCCCCACGCTAGCACCCGAGGATTTTACGATGAACTTTAGAGATTATAGTGCAAGTGTGGATCACTGCTGGAGTAATTCTACATTTGGATCCAACAACGCAACGATGATATGACAAGATCAAGTCAACCGGATCGTCAATGAAATAAGAATTACAAGTTCAGGTAATTCTAGACCTGCTTATAAATTTAATTATAAATTACATATGAAGATCCTCCTCTTTTTATTCTGAAGCTTAATCAAGTTAAGAAATCTATGAATTCCATTGGTCGTGGCATTATTCGTTATGTACAACTCAGATTATTCATAAATTAAGACTTAAAAGCCGAGTTGGTCGTGCCAAAACAGGCGTTCCCGTTGCGCCCGGAACCTACAGGTGGTTGTTATTTACTATGGTATGCCTCCTTTACAATTTCATATTACTTTGATGTTATCCATGTTATGGTCATTTCAGTTATTTATCTATTATTACTTGCGATGATACCGAGGGAATAGTATCCCTTTGTGATTTTATTTAACCTTATCCACCAGTTGGTAGTCTGATATACGAGGAGATGCCTCTGAGACCACATAACGACCCATCTCAATGACTGTTTGGGTGAATCAGGCTAGGGACGTTACAATTCCTACGCCCTTTAATTAAAACCTCAATATAAGAATAACCTATCATTCATGACCTCCTAACAATTAAACATGAAAAATAGACTTCAACAATAAATAACATGAGGAATTTTCCCTTTGCACTTTGCACCTCTTCAAATCTCATTTTCCATGTTCACAATGATCTCTTAAAAAACCTTGAACAAATCTCCTAAAAATCTCTTGCTCAAGACTCGTCATGGTCCCCCAAACAATGGACCGTCAAATGATTTTTTTTAATTGACAAGATTTCATGGCATGGTGAAAATTCACACCCATTGTTTACTTATCTCAAACAAATCCGCTTGAAAACCACAAATCCAAATAACGACTAGCTCTTATATCTCAAGCGTGGTTTGTATTTATAAATGCATCAATAATACCATAATTTAAACAATGGCATTGACTCATTGATCCATCTCCAACCAACTTCAAATTTTTCTCCAACTCTACAACAATCAATTCATTATTATGCCTAAAAACTACAAGACTATCTCTTACTCTAATAAAACATTGGATTCCCAAGACTCCTCAAAACCATGAGTAATAGACCATAATGTTATCCACACCATAACGCAATACTTGATACAAATCACGTTGCTAATAAAAAATCAACATTGATGCAAACTTCAAAATAAGAGCTTCAATTTACCCGAGCCCATACACGTGGAACACCCTTGAAACAATGATGTGGTTCAAACCACGACCATGAATGAAAACCACACAAAAAAATGACATCATTAGCATGGTTTCTTTAATCTGAACATATGGTAACCTGGCTGCATATGACAGCCTTCCACAATCACGTAATAACCAGAATGTGGTTCCGTTTTTTTCATCACTTTAAACAACTTGGAACACCACCATAAACTCCAAAGCAACTTAATTCCACATATTATGATAATCAAAAAAGGAAACTGTTGTGTATGCATCTTTTTCCCATTTTATGTGTTGACATGATCACACTCATTTATAGTTATAATGAGATTCTTTGAATTTGAAATAGAAAAGTGGGTGTTTTCATGTGTAAAACTTGCTAAATAAAAAAACAGAAAAGGGCAAATGAGTGTAACCTAACATCAGGTACCAGATGGCAAAGACAGAGGAGTTATCCATTGTCACCAGCCCATGAGAACCCGATGGGAATTCTAGAAACCTGTAGTCAATGACCTAGCTAACTACTTGTTGAAAGCCTAACGTGTATCTAGTGAAGCCCAAAAACAAACCAAACCAAATCAAGGGACCTCCTGGCTGTAGGTCATATTAAGTGTCCTATGAATTGACTTGGTGCACATACAGACCTGTACAGACACCCAAAAAACATTGGGCAGCAGACACCCAAAAAAAAAACCCAACTCACACATACAATAGAACTTTCTCACCAACACACGGTGCCCTTGGCAGGATCACAGGCGAGAGGGCAAGAATCAAAGAAAACAAATTTCAAAATGAATCACAAGGGAGGGGAGCATGTGATGATCAGCACTCTATTCAGAGCTACTGCAACTCACTCGGAAGGTGGGACTGGAATTCAGGGTCTTCCGGGCGAGGTTTTTTATGTGGTCCCTGGAGCAGTCCCGGGAAATGCCAACGAGCTCCCACAGGGCACCCACACTGATCATGTCTCTAGCATTTGCTTCTGCACAATGTAACTGGTTCACATCAAGTGTCCTATGAATTGACTTGGTGCACAGAGACCTGTACAGACACCCAAAAAACAAACATTGGGCAGCAGACACCCAAAAAAAACCCAACTCACACATACAATAGAACTTTCTCACCAACACACGGTGCCCTTGGCAGGATCACAGGCGAGAGGGCAAGAATCAAAGAAAACAAATTTCAAAATGAATCACAAGGGAGGGGAGCATGTGATGATCAGCACTCTATTCGGAGCTGCTGCAACTCACTCGGAAGGTGGGACTGGAATTCAGGGTCTTACGGGCGAGGTTTTTTATGTGGTCCCTGGAGCAGTCCCGGGAGATGCCAACGAGCTCCCACAGGGCACCCACACTGATCATGTCTCTAGCATTTGCTTCTGCACAATGTAACAGTTTCAGTCCTGAAAAGAGAATGTGTGTGTGTGAGATGGTACAGGGAGTTGAGTTTTCACTTACCGTGCTGTGCCAGGTGGCACAGTGCCAGGTGGCACAGTGCCACCTTGATGTGCTGTTTGATCTGGGAGGCCTCATTATTCGCATTCTGCACCATCCACAGCAACGCACCATATCCTCGATCAGAAACGACTTTTGGGTTTTTGTCCCTGCAAACACATCACCATGACTCACTACAAGTTCAGCAGCCACAACAGTGCGGGGGTGGTATACCTTGTGCAGATGATCGTGATTCACATATGGCAAAGTGGAAGATTCCACGAGCAACTTTGGAGAGAACATCGGCATGTTGGCATCTCACCATCCAGAGCAATGCCTTTATACCACCTTCTGATCTCAACTTTATCTGCAGCTTATCTATTTTTGTTCACAATTATTTTTCATTTAAATTGAGGGAATTTACAGGAAAGAAGGAATGTTTGAATATACCATTGCCACATAGATTTGTGATTGCAGCAGCAACCACGCGCAGTGTTTGAGGGCCCTCGTCATCAGCTGCAATTAGAGACAGAAGACTAATCTCGCCTTTAGACATTATCAGTCCCTGATTAGCCTCTGCAGTGACAATAGTCAAATGAAAATCTCAGAAATCATGAAGAAAACATCCAAATTAGCCACAGATGCACCCAAACATAACACACCATTCATTGCAAGATTGGCAAAGGCACCCCCAGCTACTCTGCGAACACTTTCATCCTCGATCCTCCTAAGAAGCATCACCAGCGAAGCGAGACCACCAGATTCTACAATCATCTGCTGATTTGCTTCTGCATATTAAAAGCGCAAGTTTGTAAAAAAGATATGAAATAAACAAGCTCTGATGGGGTCAATGAAATGATGTGATGAGTTAATTGACAGCATATCTCAATGAGATATAAAGAGACATTATTTAAAAATAAAGTATCAAGGCATAATTAATTGCTTAATAATACAGGTACTAAACAAGTGGGACAGAAAAACTACTACCTGATACGTGAAATGCTCCATATAATTTGGATCATGCAAAATTAACTGATTAAACTAACTGATCAACTTCACTAGTCAACTCTGACATTTGATTGCCGTAGAACCAACACTTCTTCTTCAAGTCTGGTCTAAGTCTGGTCTTTGGACAAGTCTCATCTTCTACCATATAACAAAGCCCACCGACATCAGTGGTTCCACCAGCCTAATAAACCAAAATACTGTAATATTAGATCAAAATACCGAGGATCCAATCAAAAGATGAAAACCACAAAATACTAGACAACAAATACTTTGTATTCCAAGTTAAAGGCATACTTTTGACTCGTATTCCATTAATCGGCCTTTAAGATCTTTCACTTCATTTTCAGCTGTCTTTCGTAATTGAATTTCAGTTTCAAGCATCTTTTTAACCTTGACAACTTCATCCTGCATGTGAAGAGATCAGAAACGCTTCAAGTCAAATCATAAAAATTTGAAATGGAAGGATGAGGCCTTAAAATGCCCGCACTTCACAATTTCCTGCATCTTCAAAATTCACGGTTTCAAAACAGAAGAATCAGTTGGAGCACAAATAAATATATCAACAATTGGTACAAACTTCATCAGTTGTACAGAGACTTGAATAAATAATTTTCTTAATAGTGATCGATCATTTTTCACAAGTTCAGGTCATCAATAGAGCAGTGAATTTTAATAAGAAGACTTTTAGTTCGGCTTGGCAAGAAGAAATCCAACCTAACTTCTAACAGATACGTGCAGACTTCCTGACTTGTATCAAGATCATACGGTATACTAGAACTGAACTCTTTCAACATAAGGGTTTATTTGAGTCAGGGCCAATTTGAATTTGAACGGGGTCTCTTTGATAGTGAAAACTTTTAATCAGTGTATGATGGAGAAAAACATGACTATTTGAAAGATGTTAACAATAATCACTTTTGTCCTAACCGCAACCATGTCATTTAGGCCCAAATCTGGCCAAAATTCAAGCCAGCTAAGGGTATATCCAAACCCAAATCAAAATTTTCTTCGTTATAATCTAAAAAAATAAATAGATATAACTGGATTCAATTGGGGGCAGCGAGATTGAGAATAGGAATACCATGATGATTGAGTCTGGTGATGCAAGTGTCATCACTAAAGTGTCCATATAGGTAGTCATTCAAGCAAAATTAAATACAATTATTGTAGTTATACATGGCCGCATATGGGAAGTCACCGTCATTATAGAAAAAAAATCATATATAACATGTATGGTCGATACAATGATCACATTTTGTTCCGATGACGCCTTCAATGTTCTGACAATCACCGCATCAACGTGCTTGCGACACGTGAGAGAGATCTTGATCCGATGACTAGGATCCAGAGCTTCTGTCACTAGGATGCGAGAGAGAGAGAGGAAGAGAAAGAAGCTCACACCTTAGAACAATGAATAATTTGCGCCATGTGCACTCTCTCTTCTATTTATAGTGAATCAATAAATATCCGAAATATACTCCCGATGCCCGAATATTTATTTCTTGCTAAATAAACGACATATTATGACTACTGAACTGAGTCATAAATATTATTATTACTTTCTTGTAATATAACAAATATATTACGTGATGATAACTGAGTTATTAACCCGACTCGTCGTTCCCGAAAATATTAAATAAACCTTGAATATTTTAAATTGATATTCATTTAAATAATATTTTTCATGTATTTACTTTAAAACTTGTAATATAATCTCTTTGTCTTTAATATCCCATAAAACAGTGCTCCTGGATATAACTGATATCTGCCTACTGTAAAGTATATAATGACAATATCAATTCTTGTATATATCATGGCATACGTGATTGATCCATCGCTTAAGCGACTGGATTTCAACTCACCACGTTAATCACCACCCATGTCCCGGACATGTCATCTTGGAGAGATTATGCCATGTAACACCGGCAACAATTCTTTCACGAATTGTTCGAACTTCTATTTTTTAATACCATGTCACTTTATGTACAATTGACTAGGTCCAATCAATCGTTAGATCCACCTCAATAGATCTTGTTCCCTAGAACATATATTGTTACTTTAAATCAATCACTGGAGAATAACTTTCATCATGGTCTTAGCTAACTGTAAGACCAATATTTGTTTTCCATATGTTGTCGAACATATTTCACTTGGAAAACAATGACGCTCCCACTAACCTCTGGTAGATACATGACAAACATTCATTTCAAATGAATATTCTATGATCTAGTTGTTTACTTCAATCCTATACTGGATTTCAGTAACTTAAAACCATTATTGGCATTCTGTGTCGTAAACATCCTTTTAGAGTTGCGTCGTATAGACATCTTCCAAGATTGGTGGTCATGAAATCCAATGCTCAATAAAATGATCATAGATATTAGCAATGACAAGTAAAATTCTAATAGATTTGGAGCATCCCGACTTGGTATAACCAAACAAGCCTTATTGGTACCGCACTTGTACCATCCATGTATCATCGCATTTGAATACCCACCCCAGTATTCAAAATCATAAGCCCCTTTGCACTTTGATACAATGAATCTGTTATTGAATTTTAGTTGACCTTGTCAATCTTTACCGATTGTTATATACTGCTTGTAGGAATTATTATTCTCAATGAATAATGGATCACCGCGGTCGTGGTGAATACAAAACCATCACTATGGTTTGAACCTTCCTACGTAGTGTCTCTGAAACATTATTGTCTGCCCATGTACTTGTGAAACTTGTTCTTATGCCAACTACATGTGCATCTTTAACATTGACTAAAGCCAAGTCAATATGGCTCCTACTATCTCAAGTAGATATGTGCACCCCTCATATAGAAGTATAGTCTACGACTTGACTATATCTTATCTATCAAAGGGATTTATGTAATATCCTAACAAACTTTTAGGATGATTACAATAGATGCACAATGTGTTTCTACTCAATGCAAGTTTGTTTATGTCCTAACAAACTCTTTGCATCTAAACACATCTTATAACATTATGGATTTTCATCATACTTTGACTCATATGATATTCATTTGTCATTATTGTTGGCATATGGTTATGGGATATCACCATTATTTGCAAAGCTCCTCACGAAATATACTGGAAGTTTCTGCAAGTTGCAACATTGAAACTCGTTACATCACATCTCTGATGTATAAAATGTGCCTTTAAGAATTACTCCACGCTATATTTAGTTAATCAATATTAACATGTAAGACTTCATCGGTCTTTCTCATTAAAATCAATGTCGTGATGTAGATAAGGTAATGCGCGTTTAGGAATTGCTTCATTATATTGATCGATGAATGCTTGGTCAAGATATTCTTCGACATACCGGCCCAAAGCAACTCATATCTTCTAACCATGCATATATCATACTTCACTTTACGATTCCTTAATGAAAAGTACTCTAAAAAAGTATGTTTACCACTAGCTTTCCCTTAGAATAGTTCGTGTTCACTTGCTGAACTAATTCCAAAAGCCTTGTGGCTTACCTTTATTTCTAATGGTTTTTTTGTCCAAACTATAGAACGTCGATAATACCAAAGGTTTTTAGCATTATCGAGCCTAAATACCAAACTTGGTATATACTTGACAAAAAATTATCTTACCACAACTGAGTATAAAAGTATTACATTTATTTCATGAGGTATCTCCTATGATTCATGTAATGTTGAACTATTGGTTGAGTATTAAACACCACAAACAACATATATTCCAAAGCCTGGAATAATATCTCATTGTATCCAAAAGACACGTGGCATAAATGTTTCAGTTATACTCAATAATAGTTTTACAAGAATCATTCACTTGGCAATATAGAAGTCGTGTACATTTCACCGCTAACTTAGGAATCACCCTTTCTCAGCCGCTTCGAGAATACACCTTACTTCTAATAACGTTTCTATACATACTTGGTTACTGTATTTAAATATTTAAATACACATATGTAATAGGCATATTGTATTGAATAGCCAAGAAGTAAAACTGAAACATTACATTGACGAATATACCTGAAGAAGAAGCGATCACTTGCTTCTTTAATTTAGTTTATTGCGATTAAACTTCCATAAAAGTATTTCACGATATGCAATGCAAATAACATCTTGTTTATATCCAACCTCATTACATTGAAGGACTTTGCGAATGTGCTCGTGACATTACTTGTCATTGGCTTTTTCGCCTTGCCTTTCAATTTGTTCCTCATAAGAATTAAAGATTAATCTGTCTTTTATATTCTTATTTACTTGGCGAACCTTAACGGAATAAGCAATGAAGCGTTTACTCAATACTATTCGTTTTGTAACCTAAAACGAGACTTGAGTAAATGAGTGAAAATGATATGAGAAAAGGATCCATTGAAAGATCATGATCCATTTTTCAATTAACACATGTCCAGTGTAATCATCACCTTATTCATATCTTGCTTCACTTTTTTCCTGATAAACTTCTCAGAGATGAGACTATATGTTATATCACCCACGTTGTGACGTAGTGACCGCAGCTAGCATCAGACGTTGATGAAATCATTATGACATATCCATCATATGCTACATACATGAGTCTCTTACCCCGCGCAGACGACTGTGGTGGCAAAGGGGTTGGGGGTTTGGGGCAGCGGTCGCGGGGTCGAGTCCCCATACCGGTTTTCTTTCCTTGCGTAAGTTGACAAAACAAGTTTTACATACATGAGTCACTTGTAATCGGTTTTACACCCACGCTTTTATTGCAGTATTTCTTATGGTATAACTTGCCATTTTTTCACAAAAATAAAATTCTGAGAGATTGGTACTTTTTATCTTGATTACCGATTTAGACATTTTTGTTTAATTAATTAAATCATTAAATGACTTCTACTATTTTATTAAATTTCTGTGCTGGAATCGGAATATTCTGTCTTTTGAGTATTATAGTGGCAAGAATATCTGAACCTCCGCTCATAGTCAACAATCTATGGCTACACGCCACTACTCGAAGGGTTCAAGGTAGACGTTTGGCTGGCTAACCGCATTAACTCGCGGTTCCTTGATCTGTTGAGTGAACTCTCAACTTTTAAAATCATAACTTGATTTACTCAACATTTTCCTCTAAAATGACAGTAAATTAGCTATGACTAATCCTTACTGCTAATTTAGTTAAGTCAACCCACCACTCTCATAAGAACTCCCCGGTAGTAAAAGGCACCCTCAACTTTGGCATGACGGACACCCTAAACACCCGATTTTGTTCAAAGTAGAATGATGAAAGTTGGTTACGACTTCATATATTTTTGAGTGTTATATATTTTTATGTGACAAAAAAATCATTTTCTAGTTTGTTGGGAATGCAGGGGCTGTCCTTGCGTGTGCTGTCAGGTGGGGGCTGGTTGGGAGTGGTTGTGGGTGTCGTGTGTGGGCCAATTGTCACAATCAGTGAAGTTCTCGTTGTGCCTGTGATAAACACCCAATACCATAGAAAAGCAGGTGAATGAAAAACCAAAAACAAAACCATCAGCCATGAGATTTTTAAACGCTAAATGTAAAAATAACTATCCAAAGAACAGAAACATAGTTCTAAAGATAAGCTGGGCAACTAAAACATCGTATCAGTATTCTAATTGAAAGGAAATAATAATAATAAAATCCAAATGAGATCTGGAAATGCTGATAACCAAACAGACCTCCAAAGGAATCTTTAAGCAACCTTGTAAGTTTTGAATCACGCACAGGCACATGACTACTATTTTCTGCTAGTGCGTTGATGCACTTCCCTAATGCGCACAGAGAAAGATTGATGAATTTAGCTTCCTCTAGCGCATGGCCCTCACCCCTGCCAAAATGAAAGTTGTGTGGGTAGTTGCTTCAGGCCAAAGTGCAGAAAAATCAAAATCAAAACAAAATGTCACAACCCTTTGCGGCCTATCATTGCTGAATAAGGTGAAAGAAAATGTCACAACACCAAAATTAAAACAAAATTAACCATAGCCATAAGGAGGTATTCCTCGACCCATTACAACCTGTCTGCCAGTACAATCACAACCCAAAATAAAGATTGTACAAACAGAAGGATAACAAGCAGACCTGAGTTAAGTAATGCATCCACCAAATAAGAAATAAACCATCTTTTACATATTCAAACACTGGCTTTAAACGCCACAAGAACCTAGAATGAAATGGCATGGCGTCAAAACTGTGACAGAAATGCCCAAGTATGGACAAAATGCATATAAAATATTGAAGATGCAGTAACAGTTGCAAGCTTAAGCATAACACCAGAATTTGCCCCGCATCCATTGATTTACTCACCAATATCCCCGGATTTACTCACCATTTTGCTTAACATGGTCACTAAAAAGTTGAATAGATGATCTGTAAGAACCCGGGTTTTTAGAGCAGGTCAAAATCCCGAACCTTTTTGAATTTTTGGAAGTCGTAAAGGTGCGCACGGTTGGGGCACGGTTTGAACAAACCGTGCAGACAAGCCGTGCAAAGTCTCTGGGTGAGACAGTGGGATCCGCACGGGCGGCGCACGGTTTGTCAAACCGTGCGGACAGGCTGTGCGAAATCCCTGGGAGAGACGGTGGCAACCGCATGGTTGGCGCACGGTTTGCCAAACCATGCGGGTTAACCATACGCCCACTTAAAGTTAGGGTTTTTAAGTCTCAGGCCACTCAGGATTTCCCATTCTTCTCTCCTTTCTTCCTCCCACTCGTGGCTCACGTGGGGAGAGCCAGCCAGACCTTCAAATCCTTCCCGGATCTTCGTCTGAACTCCGTTTCGAACATCGTTTGATGCGTTGGAACCCCCTCGGTAAGGCCTTGATTCCTCTTGAGCCGTTTTTCTTGATTTCTGTTCTAGAACGAGTTACTAAGGTTTGAGTGGTTTTGATTCTTTTGTAGATCTACCGTGTTTTAGACCTAATTGGAGGCTGTTATCAGAGGAGTAGCATCGTACGAGTCTCAGGTAGGTGGTGCATACCTTCTTCCGTGTTTTCGTGGAGATTTGGGTGGCGCGACCTGTGGCGTGTTTTCGGGTATTTTGAGAGAGACCCTAATTTATCTGTTATTGCATATTAAGTTGCTTATAGACCTATGGGATACCTTTGGGTATGCCTTTGTCCTATTTTGATTGAGCATGGTTGGGCGAGAGGTCGTTGCTCATATGGGGCATTTTGGCCGGGGTTGCCCAAATGGTTATACTTGATTTGTATTGTTCTAAACTGTTGAGTTTAGGTTATTAAACCTTGTCATGAATTGTTTGAGGCATTCAAGACCTCAGTACTGTTGTTTGATAACCGTTGGGTTAGTGCAATTCAACTGTCTAGTATGTTTTGCCAGTTTAAAGTATATCTTTTGATTATGTTATATATGTAATTGTTGAATTGCATATGCTGGCACCTTTTGGGTTATGTTGGGCAAGGCCCGAATATTCTTGAGTGATGTTGATCACAGGTTGGACTTGGCCCGGGTTACATTGGGTAGTTTTGACCATGGGATTGGGCGTCATGGACGTCGGCTTAAGGCAGTACGGCTGTCAGGTTGGGCATGGCCCGGGTTACTTGGATGGCGAGTCCATCGGACTTGAGCGGCATTGTCGCAGGGACACGAGGTGTCAGATGTGTGGTGGCTTGGGTACTATTTTGGTGATTACCGCTCACCCGGAACTTTGAGTAGTGTGCACACAGAGAGACTCCGTGATGAGGTGGTTTTGACCACTCGTGTGGGTAGAGGCCCCCGTAGTTGCGGTTTAGGTACTTTGGTTGGGGGTGCTTGTCGTAGGAAGCCACGTGGAAGGTGAGGAGCCTTCAGGGAATAGCATTGAGGCTATCGGGTTGGGGGCTGAGGCTCACCGTGTTTTGAGGGCAGACATCGCTGTCCCTCCGATTACTTATTTGAGGGCAGATATCGCTATTCCTCCGGTTACTTATTTGAGGACAGACATCGTTGTTCCTCCAGGTTACTAGTTTTGGACGTGCTTTCGGGACATCGGTACTTAAGACACGAGGTGTCAGGAGGCACATGGTGCCGAGTTGCTACTTCTTGGGCGTGCCTTCGGGACGTCGGTACTTGAGACACGCGGTATCAGATGGCACATGGTGCCGGGCTACACGACAGAATTCCGGCGTTGGCCGAAACAGGTGACACTCCATGGTGGCCGCTGAGCACCAGTGGAGTTTGTGTTTATTTGTGCATCGTACTGTTACTGTTTTCCTTATAAATGCATGTCTGCTTAAACACTTATATTATGTACGCACCGTTGGGTGGTATCCTACTGAGATTTTTCTCACACCTTGCACGGGTCCTTCGGGATGCGTGCAGACTTTATGGATTTACGTGCAGGAAAGAGGTCAGCTTCAGGAGCTGGGTTGTACTAGTTATTGCATGGAGATGGTATGGACCTTGAGGTCTTGCCTAGCTGGAGTTTACTTTGTTTTGTTTTCCTTCCTGTATCAGCATGTTTTACTTGTTTGTAGCTACAGTTGGTTAGCCAATGGCGCCTTTACATATGGATATGTATAACCTGCTTTGAAAGCATGTTTTGTTGTTTGTTTAGTAGTTACAAGTGGTTTCCAGCATGCTGTTGTGTTTACTTTCCGCTGCTGTTTATATTTATTGCTTCCGCTGTTTATTGTTATTGAATGTGTTTCCGCTCTGCGGGTCTGGTTTGAGTATGTTGAGTTGTTTCTTCCACTGCATAACTATTATTATACTCGGACCAGTACCATTATTATCCTCTGAGAGGGTATAGCCTCCTCACTATACCTATAAGACCCTCGCTGCTAGTCGGCAACCTTTAGCGTTCGGGGTGGTGCGCCTAAAGTAGTGACACCCGACCCGTTTAACACTGTTCGGGTGGCTGTTCGGGTCCGGGTCGTTACATGATCCCCTAAATTTGCCGCATGCCCAAATAATCACCCATTTAATTAACAGTCTTTCACCCTTGAAGATCGGATAAGGGTTTGTTTTTCTAGAAAGATTCATGAATTTAATCTTTAGATGCAGTAACTTTTGTGAGATACAATATATTTGAAACAAAAACTTTACACCCATGGAAATTTATCAATTTAAGTGCCTAAATGGCACTAGCTAGAAAAAGTCATTCATGAAATAGATACCACAAGCGTAGGAAAGAATAAGTTGAATATATACCTGACTTATGAATCCACTCAGAACCTGCCAGATCGACTACAACTAGCTTGCCTTTGTGTAAAACAGGTGGCTTAAAAGTTTTTACTGAGTACATGTGGTTGTCAGTTTCGCTTGCAAGATCATTTGCTCTTTTAAACCCCAAGAACACTCTACAAAAATCCATTCCATCGAACATCAAGTTAATAAGCAGAATTCATTTCTCATATGAGAAGCATATGGCAGGTTCAATAGTTCTTGCCATAGTAGATATATTCATTAGCTTGAAACTAGTTATTTTAGTGTTACAGTCATTTGCTCCAGCACATGAATGCAAGATGGAGAGGGCTTTTCTATGAAAATTCAAATAAAGTTTCGATTCAAAAAAAAAATATATCAAATGGATTGGTTCTGCTCAAATGCAGGATGGATTTACCAGGAACATACATTCTGTGAAACAATACAAACAAGCATATAAGAATATGACTCCAATCACAATCTTTGAAACATTCAACGGAAAACACCATTTAATTTCTAATAAAAGTAACGCATAGTTCAAAAACAACAAATAATGGTGCTGAAAATGCAAAAAAAGCTTCCTCTAGGATGATGTCATAGAGGCTGTAAAATTGCAGCCAAGAAAACACTGAAACTCAGACAAGAAAACAAAAAAAAATTGTGAAAAGAGGGAGAAAAAAAATCAGTTCATGCCAGGGAAAAAAGTAATTTAACATAACTAAATTTAAGGGTATGACTGAGGCAAGCAAGAATCAACAAACCTCCACAACTGGCTTCCCAACAACTTCATAAACTCGCTTTTGTGATGTTGAATCAGTGAGCACTTCATCAAATTCATAGGTATCACCATTCCCATCATTTTTCCTAAGTGTCAACCTTTTAAGTTGCATGAAATCAAATTCCAAAAGGGAATATGGAGCCACAACTACAAAAAACCTACAAATAAAATTGTATTTATGGTTGCCTAGCTATAGGGAATAAAAACAATAAATTAAGATGTTTTTCTCATATGTTGTAACTTGTATCCTTCCAACACCACCAGTGATCTGCGTTATTTTATTATTATTTTTTTCTGCAAATCTACCCTTCAATGGTATAAGTGCTGTTAAAAGTATTAGAGTTTTGGATATTTTTAATATTCATATCCCACATCAGTGTGGGTTACCTGTTGTATTCCTTTTCTCATCTATAAATAAAGAACCCTACCTCGTTTCCATTCTAACATGGTATCAGAGGGATAGGTTAAAGCATCGCTCCACTTGCGCGACGCACCCCTAACGTGTTGCTCCTCCCCGTAGCTTCTCCATATGCGGCACCCCAAAATGCAGAGTTGCGCCCCAACACCATCCATGTTGATCTGTCTTCTATGACCCAATAGATACTTGTATGTTCTATCCATGTAATTTCAACACTTATTCTCTACCAATTGTGCACCTTCAACACCTTGTCAACGTGCATTTTAAGCACACAATCTATGGCATCATCAAGCGTCACTGAGTTGCCTATGGCGATACTCCAATGGTCCGTCTATCCCAACGGTCCACCTCAAGGGTTCTTCACTCTGGTGCCTCAGAGTACATCATTGGGGATGCAGGTATTCTTCAATCCTATAGATTGACCTCGACTGGAGGTAATATTACTGTGGTCGATGGTCAAACAGTGCAGATTGCTGGTTATTGGAGTTGCACGATTACGATGTCATGCCATCTTCTCACCGGGTTCAGTTATATTTCAGGAGCATTTGACGGCTCGGGTGCTTGGTAGTAGACGTCTTCAGGGGGGGTGTATGTGCTTGACTCATCCCCAGCTCTCGTCTGTCCTACAGGAACTCCACCGGCCAACCGGTGGGACTTCCAGAGGTGCGGGCGTTGTGCCTGACACCACCGACTAGGCGGTGGCTTCGGGGTATGTTATGTAAAAGAGAAGTAGAAAACAGAGAGAGATCTAAAATAGCAAAAAAACTGTAGGAATTTCTACACCATTATTGCTCAACTACAATGGAAAATTAGAAGCTACAAGAGAAACCCGGAAGACCACTTCCCTGTTTGTCCAGCTTGCAGAAGGGAACTCCTCCGTAACTGAAAGTAGGACTACCTCCCTTCCGAAAGCCGATTCTCACAATAGGTTGTAACAGAAAATATTCCCCACGTACTCCCAACAGAACTCTCGTCTGCATTTATAACCTCCTCCAGCCGAACTAATTAATCTGACTCATTTACCATCTTACCCTTCCTATGGTAAGTATGTATTATGGGAGGTCGTGAACCAATATTCCTAACATTCCGCCCCTCCTCAAAAGACACCTGGAAGTTAGGAAATTGTTAACTAAGTAGTTCTGCATCTTCCTAAGTAGCCTCCTCACGCGGCCTATCTTTCCATTGTATAAGCCACATCCCTTGTGGAAGCCCAGTTGTTGGTTTTGTGGCCAGTATAGCTGTTGGTTCTACTCCGGCAGAGAAAGCATTGTCCTGCACTTATGGGAACTCAGTCTGCACCTCTGTCTTCCCGACTGTCAGCTTAAGTTGTGATGCATGGAATACTGGGTGAATTCGTGTAGTATTAGGCATAGAAAGTTTGTAGGTTGTTTTCCCCAGTCAGGCCCTAATCGAACATGGGCCATGATATCTTACAGCCAACTTAGGATTGAGTTTGGAAATTCAGGATGTCTGCATATTAGGTCTAAGCTTAACAAACACTGAATCCCCCGCCTCAAATGTTACATCTCGTCGGTGTTTGTTGGCGTAATGTGTCATCAATCGTTGGGCACGAGTCAGGTTATTCCGGAGTTGGAATAATATTTGATCCTGTTCTATGAGGGATGTAGCGACGAAATTCCACTGGCCCCCTATCTGTCCTTCCTCATGTTGTTCCTCTCCTGTTTTTCTTGTTTCCTCCTGGTGAGACGCAAGTTCTTCTTCCAGCTCGGCTTCAAGATCTTCATATTCTCAAACCAACACCCTCAAGTGTTTGTCTGGGCATTATGCATTGGATTATACGGGACACATCGAAAACAGAACCCCTTCTGTTTTCGCTCTTCTCGCTCTAGCCGGCTAATCACTCAGACACCATTCCAACGGTTCTTTCCTACTGCTTTTTTATGTCTTCATCTCTCCTATTTCGTTCCACGTTAGCTCAGCTGGGTGGTAGGCATGTTGATAGGTTACCTGCTCCTCGCGGCAAAGACAGTGGTACAGTCCGCCCTTTGTTCCCCTTGAGGATCCCTTCTCCTTTAAGTTCCCTCTAAAATTTCCTTGTTAAAACAAGGATCCTGAGTTTATTTGTCGGCTCATCAGTTGAAATGCGTTTTTCAATCTCATTTCTATATTCCCCATGAACATGCTCATATACCAAGTTTCTGGAAAATCAAGAATTCTAAGTGCAATCTGCTCAAATTCCTCGATGTATTCGACAACCAATCCGGTCTGCCGTAGCGTCTTTAAGTATCTCAACGGATCCTCCTCAGTAGTCCTGTCGTACCTTTCCATGAGAGTTACTCTAAACTTTTCCCATGTCGGTCCTGGCATGGCGCAATGTCAAGAGAGGAACCAATATAGTGTTGTTCCTTCCGGACAAATTTGGGCGTAGTGTAAACACATTTCTTCCTTTGGTAAGTATGTATGATGCAAGGTCGTGGACCAATATTCCTAACAGAGTAGGTCGGATTAGTAAGGGGCAGTTTAGTCCTTTTATCGCCTGAAACCTCTGTATAACACCTCTAATCACCCTCTTCAACCCTAATTCGCCTTGAACAAATCCAGGGGCTCTCAAGGGTTGGTTTGGGCTGTCTTCATAACCATTGTGAAGCACGTTGATCTTCGGTCGATTGGTTGTTCCCTATTGGTAAGTTTGATCGAATCCCTCTTGTTTTCTACGTTTCTCTTGGAATTGGTAGCAGTTCTAGGTTGCATCATCGGAATCTATTGATCATGTTATAATTTTTCTCGATCCCTTGCAAATTCACCCGAAGGTCGGATCTCTCATTGATTAAGGTGCGGCACGTGTGACCTTTGAGGTGTGTGATTATCTATCTTCTCCGCCGACCATGTGCTTATGGAAACTCGAGTCTAAGATGTGGGAATCGATGTTTAGGGCCTTCCTCTCGATTGCTCTAGTGTTCTCTTTCCTTCTGGTGGGTGGATCTTGTTGTGGTTGGCGTTGTTGTAATAGTGGGTGCCCTTGACCCCAACTATGGAGTACTTTTGATTACCATATCATGTATACAAGTTAGATATACATGATGTTTACTTACCATTATAGTGTAGACTTTTCTACATCTACTATTTAATAGTAATGTCCATAGATTAATTATCATATCAAAAAGTTATATAAGATCTCACATTATAATAATAATCTTGAGATGCCATGACATTATTCTTAAACAAAGGTCTTATGGTCTAGATGCACCGTAGTGACTGGACACAGTAGATGTTTGACTATCAAATATTGGGGGCTCATAAGCATTGAGACTTCTTCTCGTAAAGTTCGCACTTGATGATCTCCAGTAGTGAGATCATTAGGACTGACCCACCAATAGGAACACCACATGTTTTGGGTGTCATTGGGTGTCATATCTACAGACATGTGTAATGGTCTCCTGACTTGAGATCATTGTCAATGTGTGTCATTTGATCGCGTACTTTGATGCAAGGTGATTACCATAATGAGAGACAAAACATAGGATTTCTATTAGCTATAGTGTATCAGATTACAACAGAAAGAAGTAGAAGATGAGAGGAGAAGAAAATGGGGAAGATAAGTACTTTCATGGAAGACGCTGCACCCCGGGCCAAGGCCTAATCCTCCGCAGACCACCTGGAAATCACCAAGTCTATTCTTGTCCCCCTCCAACTACTCCCCACCCCTCATTGATACTCCCCACCCTCCCCCTAACAACCTAACAACCCCAACCACTCTCTACATCAATTACAATACTGCCCCTTGGCAGTAACTCACCCAGCAACAACCCCCCAGCCAACTCCCACCAGCCCCCAACATTTTAATTAAAGTGTAAACACAAACTAGCCCCTTATTGGCTATTTGACACTTCTACCCTTACGCAACAACACCACCCAGCCCTGACACCACATTCCTATCATTTCCGCCCTCTTGAAAAATCACCGTGTCCTCAAGGTGAAGAAATCGATCCCACCTATTCATCTTAGCATTCGTTTCACCGGTAACTTCTTGGGCCCTCTTCTTTTCTAGCCCAGCTGCGCTACAACCAAGCTAGCTGATAATGAGCTGTTGTAGCATCACTAGCTTTAGCTCAGCAACTCTTGCTTGTATAACCGGATAACATGAGTAAAAGAGATAGCACCCAAGCAACTCTAGTTTGTATCATTCTGCCCTGCAACACACATTTTTGCCCACTCCCTAGGGTCGCCGCCAACGCCTCCAGTGAACTCATTTTGTGATCGAAAATTATCAGCATAAGCTTTTACATGCTTCTTTGAATTGGCTGTTAAAACAGCTAAACCCAAAGTAGTAGTAGGTTGCTTAGGCGGTGTTGCCCACATTCTGGTAGTTCTCCCTCTGCCAATCTTCTTCCGGTGGGGAGGTTCTTTAAAGTTCCCAACATCTACAGCAACCACTTTAATCTGCTCGTAGCTCCCTTCATCCAGTAAACTCAACGCCAAGACTTCTAGCTACAGCCTAAGGGCGCTTCACCCGTTTTGGTATAGTCTGTAGCTTCTCACTCTGCGGTTTAAGATTGAAAATGTCATGCACAAGTCTCAGTAATTCGAGAGATAGAAGTCGAACAGGAATTCCAGTTCTGGTCACTTCCATCTGGTGCGCTGAATTGCCTCCACTCGAGCTGCGGACTTCACTGCTGGCCTTTGCCTCACTTGGTACTCCTGTTATGGACCATTCCTGCTTTGACTCATGTTCTGCTTCCTTTTGCGTCTCCCTCGCCAAACTCTCCATCTTCTTGCCAAGCTTTGTCTGAGTTCAGCAGCAGCAGATTTTGAGATTCACGGTATTGCTTCCTCAATGTAGCACATTGCTCCAGTATCTCCACATTCCCCTACCTCATCCATTCAAGTCCAGAAATCAATTGTTCCACCAAAACTATTATCGTCTCCATGGATACGAACTCTAAGTTGTTGCGTCTCTTTTGTCGATTTTCTTTTTTTCTTTTCTTTTTTTCTTTTATCTTTTTTTTACCTCTACGTAATGCCTTTTCTGGTGCAATTCCTCTCCGACAACTTTGTCCTCTTTGTCTACCTCAGTCGCATCCATTCCAGAACCAGAAAATCTTCGTTGAAGAATTCCTCTCTTCGTCTATTCCTGCCATCTGCTCTGTCGCTGGGTCCAAAAAATAGCCGTCTGCTGCTTACCATTTTTTTTGTTTCCCGCTGATGTGAGTTCCGTTCTTCTTCTCTATAGTCGTAGCGACCGCCTCAGTCGTTGCATCGTTACGTCTGCCTGGTGCGAGTCCTTTTTTCCGCAGCTACGATTGAGCTTTTTTTCCTACTGTGTATTGACTATTTCAATTATAGAAGCCAAGTTGTTGTGTCTCCTTCTCTAGAGTTCGATGGCAGCAAGAATCTCGATAGTTTAAAGAAAAGGAAAAAGAAGGAACTTCCACTGCATTTGTTTCAAACCTTCAAATCAAGAACCTCTCAAGAACCTCTATCTTGTTTCTCTCTCTAGAAACCTCTCAATGAAAGCACCAAAATAATTAGGTATCCATAATGAGAGAGAGAAAACATAGGATTTCTATTAGCTATAGCATATCACATTACAACAGAAAGAATTGGAAGATGAGAGAAGAAAATGGGGAAGATGAAGAACTTCCCTTGAGACACTGCACCCTGGGTCGATGCCTAATCCTCCACAAACCACCTGGAAATCACAAAGTCTATTCTTGTCCCCCTCCAGCTACTCCCCGTCCCTCATCAATACTCCCCACCCTCCGCCTAACAACCCAACAGCCTCAACCACTATCTACATCAATTACAATAGTGCCCCTTGACAATAACTAACCCAACACCAACCTCTGAGCCAACTCCCACCAGCCCCCAACAACTAATTAAAGTGTAAAGACAAACTAGCCCCAGCTGGTTATTTGACACTCCTACCCTCACGCAGCAACACCCAGCCCTAACACCACATTCCTATCACAAGGCGAAAACCATGATAATGAAATTGTGGTGAGATGGTCGGTGTTGGGTGCGTCATTGGTGGCATGACATTAGTTGAATGGTCAAGAAAGGATTTGTCGCTTCCAGGTTAAGTTATATATCTCGGGTCATGTTGATCAGGATGGTAAAACCTTGATAAATCAATGGTCATGGTAATCCAAGGTAAATCCGTCCAGTTAGATCAACAAATAATAAAGCAAGAAAAGAATTATGACACGGACGTGTGTCCTGCTTTATGAGATATTAAAGACAAAGAGATTAGATCACACAGTGCGTGTTCGTAGGTAGGTAGTCGTTTCTATGACTTTTCGCTTCTCTTTAGGAGCTCTGATGGGTTGCTAGACTCCGCTCTTGGTCTGTGAATACTATTCACTACTATTGAGATAAGGGCTTAGAGGTTACACACAATAGCGCATTTGAGAATCTGCCATATTCAGTTGAGGAATATAGGACTTGGTGGGCCCCACTACTGGGTCCGGGTATCATTCAAGTTCTATCGATCACCAATGAATAAATAAATTCATTATTAAAGTAAAGAATAATTGGCTTAAATTTATTTATTACATGTATTTACAAGTGATTTAAGTAAATACAAAGGTTAATATTATACAAACAAATGTTAATATAATATTTCGGGTTCGTTTAATATTATCAGGAGATGTGAGTCAAGTTAATGGCTCAGGATTATCACGTAATATATTTAATATATATTACAGGTAAGTGATAAAATATAAATAATATTTATGGCGCAGTTTAGTTCGTCATAAATAATTATTTATAATACTTATTTAATGGACGTTTATTACACGGGGGTCGAGAACCCAAACCGAGCATTAATGATTTCAACTATATAAGTGGAGAGAAGCTCTTCCCATTGAGACTATTCATTCAGTTGGGATTGAGAGCTTCTCTCTCCTCCTGATTCCTAGAGAGAGAAACGCTCAATTGAGCGTCTGATCCAAGTTCGACTCCACGGATTGAATTTAGAGGATCGTGGTGATCGCCATTGCGTCGAAGTGATCGTCGGAGATCCGCGCTAGCACCAGAAATCTGAAAAATTACGCGTGCGCAGATTCGAGAACCGTGTGTGGACGATCTAGAGAGATTCGACGTCAGATCCTTCGAGCAACGGACACCGACAACCTGCGATGGGAGTGCACGCTATGAATCAAAATGAGGTATTCGTTTGTTTTAATTTTGTACTCTGATTAAACCACACGTAATCCTCAGACCGTACCGAGACCGGATCGTCAAAGTCGACGATGTTTTGTTGCTCCAGTGAGGGAAAAATTCTAAATTCCCAACCCGTCGGCTTCCGCTGAGCGTCCCGGTACCTTCAATTGGTATCAGAGCAACGCTTGGTTTTTCTGAGTCAAAGAAAAATTAAATTGCTTTAGATTTTAAGTATAGGGAGTAGAAACGGTGTCAACGAATTCGACCGCGCGTCGATCCGATTTCAGATGGCCAAGTTATGGTCATCTGAAAAAAAATTATGGATCGTCATGGTTGTTCTTCGTTTTAAGCTTTTCAAATTTTAAATGTTCTGGAGAACACGTTTTTAAAATTTATATATTTTTATTCGTGTTCTTGAATATACCGAAATGGTAACACAGTGCCCTTTTCTCACACGATATTAAGATAGAGCATTTGCATAGCTGGAAAAGTGTTACAATAGCATGGTAATATTCATACAATGTAGGTTACTAAATTTCCACAATTAAAATGCTAAATCATACTAATAACAAGGCACAATCCAATAATGGTTGAGGTGGTAAATCAGGCAGGGTTTGGAAAAATCTAAAACAAGATAAGAAAAACTTGATTTGTCGGTTGGTTAAATCTTAAGGTTAAAAACGTGTTAATTTTTGGCTAGAAAAGATTTGATACCTTCATAATTATCCTTGATTACAACAAATTGAGTTCAGATCACTGCGAATATTTTAAAATATTTATGAAATTGATTTATAATTGTTATTATTA
The DNA here is from genome assembly GCA_963277665.1 of Viscum album. Classification (NCBI taxonomy): domain Eukaryota; kingdom Viridiplantae; phylum Streptophyta; class Magnoliopsida; order Santalales; family Viscaceae; genus Viscum; species Viscum album. The sequence continues at coordinate 1,419,130 of CAUJRU010000143.1, forward strand.
TATGTGGATGAAATGTTGGTGTTAACCCACAACGAAGATTTCCCCAAATTGGCTTCTCCTTTGACAGCCCTTACTCGGAATGGAATGAAGTTCGTTTGAGATGCGAAATGTCAGACTTCTTTCGACGAGTTGAAGCGTCGTTTGACTTCAGCTCCAGTGTCAACTCTTCCAGAGTCTGGAAAGGGCTATGCGGTCTTTTGTGGTGTTTTGTTCGAGTTTGAGGTGTGTTCTCATGCGGGGTGATCACGTGGTGGCTTATAGTTCTCGTCAGCTTCGACCTCATGAGAAGAATCATCTCACACATGATCTTAAACTCACACAGATGTGATGCACACTTTTAAGAGTAAGCGACACTACCTTTTCAGAGAAAGGTTTACCGTTTACTTTGATCGCAAAAATTTGAGTTATATCTTCTCGCAAAAAGACATGAATGGAAAAGGGAGTGTTGTTGCAGATACTTTGAGCATGAAACTACCATCTCAGGTCGTGAAGGAATAGTCAGGGGAGTGGAATCTCATGGCCCTCTTTCCTCGCATGCATTTGGGAGTCCGAGAGGATGAGATCGGGTTTGCTCTGGCAAGTGTCTAGTTGACATCCACTCTTTTCAAGATGATCCTCTACGAGCAGTAGCTTGATGATGATTTTTGAGACGTTAGGAATTCTTTATATGGTGGGGAGACCATCGGCATATGGTCACTATCTCCAGAGGGTATCATTTGCTTCAAGAACCGTTATGTCGTTATGTCGCCTACAAAAAAGGAAGTGATGGGGGATTGTCATCGTTCCCAGTGGGCGGGGTTCACCCAGGCACGACGAAGATGTTTTATGAAATGAGGTGTTGATTCTGGTGACCAGGTAAGAAAAGGGACATCATTGATTTTGTTTCTCGTTGTTATACCTGTCAATAGGTCACGGTCGAGCATCAAAAGCCTTTGGGTTTACTTCAACCCCTTCCTTTACCGACTTAGAGATAGGATGAGATATCAATGAACTTCGTTGTTGGATTGTCGCGTACTCGAGGAAATAATGCGATTTGAGTGGTGATAAACCAGTTGACCAAATCGACTCACTTTATTCCTATTTGTGATACTATCAAAGTTGAGGACTAGAGACATTTGTATGTGCGGGAGATCATCAGATCGTATGGTGTTTCGTCTGGCATTATTTTCGATAGGGATCTTCGATTCACATCTCGTTTCTGGGGAGGCCTCCAGGAGGCGATGGGATCCCATGTAAAGTTGAGCACAACATGTCATCCTCAGACAGATGGTCAGACGGAGCGGGCTATACAGATTCTGGAGGGACATGCTTCATACTTGTGTCCTTGACTTTGGAGAAGCATGGGATTACCATTTGAGGCCGGTTGATTTTGCCTATCATAACAGTTATCTCCACTTTGTTGGTCGGAGATTGAGGAAGCTTCCCTTGTGAGACCTAGTTTGGTCGAGGAGACGACGACAAAGATCCAGATGATTCGACAGAGATCGATGATAGCGCAAAGTCGATATAAATCTTATGCGGATCGTCGTCACCATCCTTTAGAATTCTCGGTTGGAGACCAGGTGTTTTTGAGAGTCCCGCCTCTGTTAGGTCACCGACGGGCATCGAGATACGTGAGACTGTTTGAGGTCGTTGAGCGGCTTGAAAATGTGGCATGTCGTTTGGCCATGCCACCACGAATGGTATCGATCCACAACGTGTTTCACATGTCGCAGCTCAAAAAGTATCTTTCGGACGTGTCTCATGTTTTGAATTGGGAGGACCTTGATATGGAACCTGATATGGCTAGGACTGAGCAGCCATTTCGGATTGTTGATTCTCTCTCTGTGGGAAGTCCATACCTTTGGTTCGGGTGCTATGACACCATGATTCTGCTTCTCATGAGACTTGAGAACGTGAGGGGATGATAAGAGAAAGTAGTGGCCTCAACTTTTTGTGCATCGACCTTCTTGACAAGATTTCTAAGGGCATAAAGCATTTATGATGGGAAGAATTGTAACACCCTGACACCTACTTTCAAGTACGATCATTAGTTTATTTTGGTTCTTGTTTTTCATGTTGATCTCTGGTTCTTGTTGATTCTTGGTTGTTTCTACTTGTTTGAGCCTTTCAAGGGGTCGGGAGTGTGTTTTGATGCTTGGTTGAGAGGTAAGGAGATGTCCAGGGAGGGTTGGATTGAGAGTGGATGATAGGGTTCAATTAGGAGATCCAAGAATATAGAGAAGGCGCATGAGATCCAAAAAAAACTAACCAATTCCTTCAAAAATTTACCGTACAGAGCCTATAGTAAGCCTCTTCTATCCGTCTCTCTAGAAAAGGTCGAGATCACTGTCTGTCTCAATTCCCAAACCGACCGAATGGTCCCCTTTTACCACTCCCCCTAGTAGTTATAACTCCCAAGACAACAATTATTTATTTACATATCTACCCTCCACTTTAGAGAAAACATACATAACAGAAATAACAAACCCAACAGACTAACAAACCAACTGTAGTCTAACAGAATGCTAACAAACTAATCCATTCTGCTCCCCCTCCTATGATATGTATGCAACAGAGTTGGTCTTGGTAGTTGGTTTCCATCTAAACCATCAACAGCAACAGACCCACGCACTTTTACTCTATCAGTGGACATGAACCTGGAGCTGGAAAAGCTACAGGTAGTCCACGGGTTGGTCGGTGAGAAGGTTGGGTAAGGGATTCCCACAAGAATCCCACCAGCCAGCCGGTGGGATGTCCAGTGGTGCGGGCATTATGTCTGGCACCACCGGCCCGTCGGTGGAAATCATCAGTCGAACAGTGGTCTTTCTGGTTTCCCAGGCATTCTACCCGGCGCCACCGGCTAGCCGGTGACGCCGATCGGGGCGAGTATGGGATGGGAAGTACAGTAATTCAGCCACCCAAAACCCTCGTTTTATTTCTTTAATCTTCTCCCTCAGACCTAATTCGAGTCATTCAACTTTGGAGACTCCCTTGAGGTGTTCTTGGTACTTCCAAACTTGAAACTTCATGGATCGAAGTGATCTTGATCGGCTTGTGAATTATCTTTTCCTCATCTTTCTTCATCTTTGAGGGATGCGGATCCCCATGTCGTTGATGAGTCTGAATCTTGATTTGTGGAATTATGGTTCTAGGATTCTTGATCGGTTCTAGCCCTTCGTAATGAAATTCCTATAAATTGAAACCGTTGTTGCTTGCTTGATTTGAAATAGATTTCCAATTGATTTCCAGAGCATGATTTGGGTCATTTGATAAATGTTTTCGAAATGACATGGTGTGTGTGTGTGATGAAATCGTTTTGACAATGGCTTTTGAAATAAAGTGTTGATTTTCGGAGAATGGACTTGAATTGAAATGAATGATTTAAAGAATGATTTTGATAATGACTTTTGAAAAGAGAAGGCATGAAATGTTTTATGAATTTGGAATGAAATGAATCGTTTTGGAAGACATGAGTTTTGATGAAAACCATTTGATGCTGGTTTTTTGAAATAAAATGACATGTTTTGAAACTTGAACTTGGGGCTGATTGAAATGATTGTTTGAAATGATTTGAGATTGATTGAAATGAATGATAGCTCCTTGTATGATTGATTTCCTTGAAGCATGTGGGAGTCTCGGTGGTTAGGTGGGTGGCCATGGATTGGTGATGGCAACGCTAACTGAACTTGACGAGAGCAAGGGGTTCATTCTTTAGGATGGATTTCTATTCCCCCTAGGCTTGGTATCCAGGGATGTGTGCACACTTGGAGTCGTATTTCACTGAGAATGTGTGGAACCATGAGCCTTGATCTAACCAACCCCCGAACTCTTAACCATGATGACATGATTGAAAATGATTTATACATGTCAATGTTTATGAAATGTTTATCCATGCCTACTTTGATGGAAATGCACTTTTATACCTGTTTATTACTTCCTTTGAAAAGATTGGAAAAGCATGCTTTAAAATGAATTTAGAAAAGATTATCATGCCCTGTTTTATTTAAAATTGAGCATAATTGGTTTATTTGTTATGAATTGATTATGAAATGATTGGTGTGATCCTACTAGGCTACTGTTGCTCACACCTTTCTTTTGTGTTTGGCGGTGACAAGTAGAGTTTGTGATCCACTTATTACGAGGAGATCTTGTGTTGATGTTGTCTTTGGGTTTTATACTTGTCTTGTAGTACTTTTCCCTTGATAAATGTTTTGGCGTAGACTGAATAAGGATTTTTTCCGCTGTTGTCATTTGTTTGGTTACACTTATGACAAAATTGTTCCCTCTTGATTGTTTCTGTCAAGATCGGGAACACCCTTCGGGTCATGTTAGGATTGATTCGAGTACCGGTTTAGCAAGTAATTCGGGTTGGTTCGTGACAATAACAACAAATAAATCTTAAACTCAATTAAATGGGATGAGCTACATGAATCAAATGTGGCCAATTAGCTTATCGAAGCATAAAGAACTAAAGCGTCTTAAGATCCACATGCGAACAATTATAAGCATAATATAAGCTCTAACCTACACAAAACTAGACATGACACAAGAAGTAAGAGCATTTTATGATAAATTATAGTAAGGGGTACTCGAATATCATTTAGAGGGTTTCACAGTATATTAAAGGAAAAACAAATATTGCATTATGTTTTGGAGGATTTGATTTTACTATAAAGGGTTTTTCTACAAGTGACCTTGATAAAAGTGATTTCACTGATGGTTTTGTGTTTGATAGGAGGCCTCCGATTCTGTACACAAATCGGAGGAATAGGGCTAGGAAAAGGAATATGCCTTAATTTTTTATGAAGGATATAGATGTAATTTCAGTCTTTTAGTCATTTCTTTTTTAGTCTAATAAAAGGGAATACGCGAGGAGAGGGAGTATCGAGCATTCTGGAATTTTTCTACTCGCCTGCGCACAAGAGGCCTGTGGAGGTGTGTCTCCCGGGAACAGATCTTCATCTTTTCATTCAGTTAAACATTCAAGTTGAATTTCTACAGAACTTTTAATGTTAAATAAGAAGGAATTCTCTCTCTCACTCTTAATTCTTGTTTGATCCCTATCATTTTGGTGCTTTCATTGAGAGAGGAGCACTTTTCTTAAGTATGAGAACTTCCTGCATCTCGTTCTAGGATAGTTCCAATCTTAGAGGAACAAACTTAGCGTACAGAAGACAAAGGGAAGAGAGTTGTTGAAGGTGGAAGCAGTGTTAGAACTGATAGAGTCCGACGAGCAGTGTCAAAATGTATCTGCGACTGAGCCAAGGAGGAAGCCATTTCCGCTGGATGAGTTGCAACGAGAGCTTACAAAACCAGTAGAGATGCCGTTATTTTCTGGAGGGGATCCTATTTCATGGATTGTAAGAGCATAAATGTACTTCTCAATTTATGGAGTACGTGAGGAAATGAAAGTTCTATTAGCACAACTATGCATGGAAGGTCTTGCGCAGTACTCGATTGTTTCTTTGAAATCTGTCAAGACAGAAATATCTCGAGCGCAACTAAAGGATAAGCTACTTGGAAGGTCAGTGCAGCTGAGGAGGATCCACTAATATTTTTGAAAGGCTTATGGAAAAAAGGTTCAGTGGACGACTACATCAGTGAATTCGAACGAGTGGCCCTCCGCATACCTGACCTTAATGGAAAACTGGTATGTAAGTTTGTTCATAGAAGGTTTGCGTTTGAAGATTGGAAGTATTGTTCTAACACATGAACCGCGAACTAAAGCTCGTTTGCTTACAATTTCAAGACGAGTCGAGCGAGAATTAATTGTGAAAGGGAAATATTAAGCCTGTAGATGTTCAGGGAAGGGGAGTAACAGTTGAAGGTATGGGCGGCAAGGAAATTCCAACACTGTTAAAATTGTTTCTCCTGCTCCAGGAAGAGAAAGGGAGAGGGCAGGAAAGGTCGTACCACGATGGAGAGGTTAAAAATTTATCTCGAGAGAAATATGAGGAAAGGAGAGCCAAGGGATTATGTTTTACATGTGGCCAACGTTTTCAGGTTGGACATAAGTTTCCAGAAAAAAGTTTCAAGCTCATGGTATGGGAATGTGTGGAACCTTGTAACGAGGAAGTAAGGGACACAAGCTTGGAGGAATAAAATGCAGGGAAAATTACTGAGCCGAGTGATGAGTAGTGGGAGATAATTATGCAAGGAACAACGGCTAGTGTGGAAAGTAAAAGTCAGGAAGGGGGAAATGTGCAGATCTCTTAAAGTGTGTTTGGGGAATGAGGAGTTTTAAGTGGATGCTTATTTTTTTTATACATGAGGACCCGATTTAGTGCTTGGGATCTCCTGGTTAGAGACTCTTGGGTATGTTACTTCACACTGGAAAGAGATGTCTATGAGTTTCTCATGGCAGGGAAGGGTTGTTACATTGCAGGGAATCTGCAAGAAGCAGAATTTTCCAAAAGCTTTACAGGAATATTTGGTGAACAGGAGATTAAGGGTAAGTGGGCTGCAGTGGACTGCAAATGAGATAGTGGATGGAAGCAGAACAGAATTCAATCCAGTACAGACAGAACTGTAGAAAATACTGGAACTCTTTGAAACAGTATTTGAATTTCCTAAAGTTTTGCCGCCACAAAGGGATACCGATTATTCGGTAAGATTAAGAAGTGGGGCGGAGCCTGTGAGTATTTGCCCTTACAAGCATGCTTATCATCTTCAGAATGAAATAGAAACGCAAGTTCAGGAGCTTTTAGAGCAGCGGTTTATCAAAACTAGTACCATTCCCTATTCGAGCCCTATTATTCTGGTGAAGAAGAAAGATGGTGGATGGAGAATGTGTGTATACTACCGTGCTCTGAACCTAAAAACAGTTCCTGACCGGTTCCCTATTCTTGTTATCGAAGAACTAATGGATGAGTTGTACGGGGTTGCATGCTTTACAAAAAAAGATTTGAAATCAAGGTTTCATCAGGTACAGATGAAAGAGGAAGATGTTGAGAAAATAGCATTTAAAACTCATTATGAGTATCTCGTAATGCCATTCGGACTTACAAATGCTCCGAAACTTTTCAGGCGACCATGAATTACGTGTTTTGTGGGATGTTACGGAAGCTTGTGCTGGTATTTTTTTATGACATCCTGGTGTTTAGCAGAAGGTGGAAGAATCATTTAAGAGCCTTGTGTTTGGTGTTACAAACCATGAAGGAGAATGTCTTCTTTGCTAACGAAAAGAAATGTTCTTTTGGGAGAAAATAAGTGGAGTATTTAGGGCATATTATATCAAATGAGGGAGTTTCCATGGACACAAAGAAAATAAATTCAGTTAGAAAATTGCAGCAGCCGCGAAATGTCAGGGAAGTCTGGGGATTTATGGGTTTAACCGGATATTATAGAAAATTTATTAACTATGGAAAGATAGTTCGGTCCTTAACACCGTTGACTAAAAAGAAAGGTTTCCTATGGACTTCAGAGTCTACGGAAGCATTTGAAAAATTAAAGCAATGTATGACAGAATCAACGCTTTTGAGAATGTCAGATTTTACTAAAGAATTTGTAGTGGAAAGTGATGCTTCGGGAAAGGAAGTAGGAGCTGTATTGATGCGGGAGGGGCAACCATTAGCATATTTTAGCAAAGCCTTAACCGATTCAAATCTTTCCAAGTCAGTATATGAGGAGTTGTGGCATTAATGCAGTCAATTCAGCACTGGAAACAATATTTGTTGAGGCGACGGTTTGTGGTCTATATTGATCATCGTAGCCTCAAACATTTGTTAAATTAGCGGGTAATCTCTATGAACCAACAAAGTTGGCATGCTAAATTACTGGGTTATGATTTCGAAGTACGGTATAAACCTGGAAAACACAATAATGCAGGCGATGCTTTGTCCAGGATGAGAGAGGGAGCAGAATTTTTGCAAATGGCGGTGTCTGAACCTTCCTGGTTGGATTTCCAAACTGTGCAAAAGGAAGTTGAGCGCAATGTTCGATTGAAGGAAATAATTAAGGCCTTACAAACTGGCAACTCAGTCCGATCCGGCAATGCATTACGGGGAAAGATGCTTTTCTACAGGAATCGGCTAGTTCTGTCCAGAAATTCTGTTATGATCCCAAAGTTGCTGCAACATTTCCATTCATAGCAGAATGGGGACACTCAGCTGGAAACTTACAAACGGCTTGCTAATGGAATTTTTTGGTCTGGAATGACAAATGGTGTTAAGCAGTTCATACGGGTGTGCGAGGTCTGTCAACGCCATAAGTATGAGGCCATGAGTCCTGCTGGATTAATCCAGCCACTGCCTTTGCCCGGTCTGGTTTGGGAAGAAGCCTCAATGATTTTATTTTTGGGTTACCCAAGTCCCACGGTTTTGAGGTAGTGCTCGTGGTGGTTGATAGACTCAGTAAATATGCTCATTTAATTCTGCTTAAGCACCCCAACACAACAAAGATAGTTGTTGAAGTTTTCGTGAAAGAAATTGTTCGATTGCATGGCACACCGGCAGCCATTGAAAGTGACCGGGATCCACTTTTCATGAGCCATTTTCGTCAAGAATTATTCAAGTTACAAGGAACTGTTCTAAAAATGAGCTCGTCGTACCATCCTCAAGAGTGATGGGCAAACTGAGGTGGTAAACCGATGTTTAGAAGCTTACTTAGGGTGTTTTTCTTCTGACCATCCTAAACAGTGGGCATATTGGCTTCCTTGGACAGAATTTCATTATAATACAACGTACCACGCTTCTATTGGGAAGACTCCTTTTGAAGTTGCATATGGCAGGGCACCACCAAATGTTCTTCGATGTGTTAAGGGAGAGGCATCAGTAGAAACTGTTTCGGCAACTTTAATAGATCATGATGAGGCATTAAAGCAACTTCGTGTGAATTTACACAGAGCACAACAATTAATGGTCAAATTTGCAAACCAATATTGAAGGTTAGTGAACTACAAGGGGATTTGGTTTGGGTAAAACTACGACCGAATAGACATGGAGTGGTGTCCAAGATTAATCCAAAGTTGGCTGCTCGTTTCTTTGGACCTTTTGTTATTGAAAAATGTGTTGGACCTGTAGCTTATAGGCTGAAGCTACCACTTAACAGCAAGGTGCACCTTGTTTTTCATGTTTCACAATTGAAACCAGCAGTTGGGCAGCAGAGTTGTGAAGGGGAACTACACAGAGAAATCTTGGCCGAGCGGGGGTATCCTGAGGCAGTAATGGCCGACAAAACGCAGGGGCGACAACTTAGGTGGTTGATTCAGTGGCATGGGCACTCAAAGGATGAAGCAAATTGGGAGGAAGCAGACCAAATTATGTCCCAATTTCCTAATTTCCACCTTGGGGACAAGGTGGATACTTATGAGGGCAGCAATGATAGGAGAGGCCTTCGGTTCTGTGCACATATCTAAGGAGAAATAGGGCTGGGGAAGGGAATATGCCTTAATTTGTTATGAAGGGTATAGATGTAATTTCAGTTTTTTAATCTTTTTTTTAGTCTAATAAAAGGGGATACCCGAGGAGGGGAGGGGGAATCGGTCATTCTGGAATTTTTCTGCTCGCTTGCGCACGAGAGGCCTGTGGAGGTCTCTCAGGAACAGATCTTCATCTTTTCATTCGGTTGGACATTCTAGTCGAATTTCTACAGAACTTTTGATGTTAAATAAGAAGGAATTCTCTCTCTCTCGCTCTTAATTCTTGTTCAATCCCTATCAGTGTTCATACTGAAAAAAGGTGTTGTCGGCTGGTTGGTCAAGTTACAATTTGTGATCATCTTGTCTGCTGCAAAATCAAAATATATAGCAACTATGCAAGTTTACAAGTTATTTGAGTTTAGAATTGCTAGAAAAACTTGGGCATGAACAACAAAATATTGTTGGGAAAAAATATAGCCAGTGTGTCTTACACAATACAAGGAATCAGATTTTCTATTCCGAGACAAGATACATTGAAGTACAATATCATTTTGTATGAGAAATAGTGAAAGATGGTTGTGTCGACATGCAAAAATCAATAGTGTCATTAAAGACAACCTTGTTCATGGTATGATAAAACCATTTAATACTCACAGAATTGTATGGTGCAAATCCCCGTTTAACATGTTAAAAACATAAGCATGCTGAATATGATAAGGTAGAAAAAATGTGTGAAGATTCAATTGGCCCTCAATTAAATCTTCATGTGGGAGAATGTTATACTCGTTATTAAAAATAAAGGGGTGCCTTGTTGGGGTGCGTAGCTAACGAAGAAAGGAATGTCATAGTCCTGCTTCCGCCAATTTGACGGCATGGCTTAAAGAAAACTTTGCCGATGATGGTGAACTCTGCCTACCTTCCACATAGTCTAACATATATATTTATATGCAACAATGCATGCACGGTGACCGACTCTCATGCAACATTAAACCGGAGCATGTATCTTCCATTAATGACCTCTCTTTCTCCATTTTAGTTGATTATTTTTGTATTTTGATAGGTGGTTAGTAAAAGATTGAAAAAAAAACTCCACAAAAAATCTGAAGTAAAGCCTAAAAATGGGTGTAAATGAGAAAACAACCAGATTACACGAACCAGATTACACGAAAGCACCCTACATCTAGCACTATGTTGCTAAGAGAGCTGTAGGGAAATTATTCCAAAAATTTGAACCACTGAATGAGTAAGCACATGGAGGACATGTGATAATTTCAGGAAGAATGGAGAGAAAGAAAAGTAGCACGACAAAATGGGGAGAAAATAGTGCATCATGAGTAACAATCACGCAGTTAATAAACAATCGCGCAATTAATGCAGAAACTTCGATCACTTGTTCAATTCAAAACATAATTCTGAAAAGCAGACGCACCCGTAGTCCAAAAGTACACAAATGATATAATTTACCTACAGCTCTCTTAGCAACATGGTGCTAGATGTAGTCTGATTTCGTGTAATCGGGTTCGTGTAATCTAGTTGTTTTCTCATTTACATCCACCTTCAGCGCCCCCTTTCTCGAAGCCATAACACAAGGGTTTTTAGGGTTTCTTTCTCCTCACGGCGTTACAGCACTTCCTTGCTCACGATTTGGTTTCGAAAGTGTCTTCGAAAGATGAGCTGCTACATAGGGCTTCGTCGGGGCTCCATAGATCTCTGGATGGGGCGGCCGAGGCGAGCGGGTCTCGGTGGAATTCGATGATGGCGGCCGATGTTAATGGTTTCCGTCCATCTTCAGCAGTGGCGGGTGAGATCGATCTGTCCCGGACTGATGCGGTGGGGATTGAGGACGAGGCTCGTCGGCCTGCGAAGATGATGGCAGTTTCTAACAGGGCTTGCCGATCTGCAGCGACTGGAACTCTTGAGGTGAATGAGACGGGCGGGACGCGTCGTCCTGATGCTGTGGCAGAGCTTGCGGCGGCAAGGGCAGGCCGATCTGATGTTATTCCGAAATCTAGGGCGAACTACCGTACTGCTCATGCGGTAATAGAAGGAGACATTTCAATGAACTGAAGATGTTCATAATAAAGGTGACATTGGATTTGTATTCGGGTTTTTTTTTCACATCGTGTTATATGAGGAGTTGAAGAGCAGGGCTTGGGAGATCGGACCAATTGTCTTAAAGTCAAGTATGGTTTGTTTTAAAAAATGAGATTTAAGATTCAATCCATTTGATTTCAAAAATACTAAGTATGGGTTAAAATTATTGGTCTTAATTGGATCTTTTAGCATCCTAAGATTTTATTTGATATTGTCTTTATTGTGGGAATTCCGATCAAAATGGACATGACCGCTGAAGTAACCAAATTCGGTCATTATGTTATAGTCTTGGTGGAGGTTGACTCAAGTTCTTGCTTGATTCATAATATTGTTTTGTCATCATTGGATGATGATATTCCTCTGAAAGTATAATATGAAAGGCTACCTGATTTATGTTTAGATTGTCAAACTATTGGTCCTGTCAAAGATAATTGTCGTAAAAACATGGTTTGCTCCTTTTGTGCTTTAAAAAGACATCTTGAGGATTCTTATTGGGAAAAAATGAGGAGGTAAACAAAGCAGAATAATGCAGTTTTTACTAGCGACAAGCAATCCCCTCCTAAAAGGGGGTAAGAAACATGTTAGTGGTGGACCCACAAATGTTGAAGGTGGGAAGAGGTAAAACAATTGTTCTGCCTCGGACCAACCTCGTCCCTCTTCTTCTAATGGAACGACAATGCACAGGTAGCACCCAGGGGCTGACCCCCAACAAGATACAGAGTTACAAAATCCTGCAAATGTGGCTCTTGTTCAGTGTGTCGCACCTGAGGACGCTTCTTCACAGCGTGAAGGGCATGGTTGTCTGGTGCAACCACTGACAATTGATTTCTCAGGACATGTCACGCATGATGATGGGTCCATGTCATCTGATACTCAACAGAATAAGAGTTATCATCAGAAGATTCAGAATGTTTTTTGCTCCTCAGGGATTGGGAAGTGGGGTAACATTTCTTACAACGGTGATAAAGAACAGCGGTTGGTGTTACGAGACATCGCTCATCTTAGGCCTTCGGGCAGTGATGTTTCTTTTAAGGATGTTGTCATTGACAAAGGAAAAAAGTGATCTTCCAAAAACAAGGTTACAAAAGGATTATTCCAATCTACCAAAGAACATGTCCATCATCTCGCTGCCACTAACACTACATAGCACATCAGAGTGTCACCAATGTGTTTTTTTCATAGGGGGCCTCAAGTATGGAAATGAGAGTAATGATTTGTAAGGGTTATGTCAACATTGAAGGATGGCTTGTGAAATGATTGTTGATTGCTTGTTGAGACTAAGGGTGGTCTCTAATGTTTGTGAAAGATAGCTTACCATTGATATGTGACCATAATGTTGGTCAGGCTTTGGGTTTACATTGTGACCTTAAGACGCAAAATTGATAAGTAGGGAGATAGGTTACTATATCACTTGTCAGATGACAGTTGTAAGTCCATAATATTTCTAGGAAAGATGAGCTCCTTGAAGGGTGGTTCAGAGTGCTTGATTCATGATATTTGATATCCATTAAAAAATGGTTTGGTGAGGTTTCTATGTTATTCCTTTCTGTAATTAGGGCTTCTTACATGGACCTTTTTATTATTATTGCATGATACTCTATTCATTACCGAGAAGAAGAGGCATAGATGCTGGAACACTATTATGGGGACCCCTCCTACTATGAAGTAGTGATCATATGTCCCTATATTTATGAACATTCTATTGAGGCCATATTTAACCCTATATATAGTTTCTCCTATGTATATGATGAAGTGGATATATCATAGGCTTCCTTGTCACGATCTTGTGGGTGCCTTCCTTGTCACGATCTTGTGGGTGGACGTGTTTCCAACCATATGAAATTTTATTCCACTGGAGGTCTAACTATTACATAACAATCCTACCTCACTTACTTGATCATTCTTTGTCAAATTTCATGCTATTGAACCTTGAAGCAAAGAAATATTGTGCAAAAATGTTGAGCTTTGATTGGATTCTATAGGATGTGATTCATTTTGGGGGTTTAAGTAGTGTTCAATGAAACAGTTCATGATTCTTGAAACTTCTTAAGGTGCATTAATCATTCTCCATGGATCATTGTTAGATGCTTTAGTGAATTGCTCTTGGATTATAGGTTATCATTAGTTTAAATTAGAGACAATGTTTCATCATTAATTATTGGATTAAGGAATTAATGATGAGGCATTTCAATCTAGTTTGAATGGGTGGTATTAAGTTCATTTTAAGATGATGTATCTTTTCCTTATGAATTAAAAGCAACATAGAATTAATTTATCATATTACTCACTTTCTCATTGCAAATCGATAGTGTAATATGAAAACTGTTACTCAGATGAAGTTCAAAGTGATCAAGAAGCATGTTATTTTAACCATGCTCATTTTTTATTATAAACCCATTACATATATTTTTATACTTGAGAATTTATATATCTTTTGGGGATTAGTATATTCAATTTGATTGTATTTTCCCTAGTTAATTTCACTTACTATTATCCATAATTATTTTTTTGTTCTCAGTTAAATTCATTGAATGTATTCCCTTGCTCTTATTGTGCATTGCTATTGTCTCAAGCCAATAATGGAGGTTGTGACAATTTTATTTGGGGTGAGCAACAATTCAGCTTGTATATTGGTATGTTCATTGCTTGTTCATTGCTTGTTCTCATGTATTTAAAAAAAATGAAGATTCCCCTTTGGGTGAAATGTTCTGCAACTCATTCCACTAAAAAATCATTCTGAATTCGTCCCAAAACCAAAAACCATCAAAATAAATTAAATCATTGGTTTGGGAGAAGCTGTTCACTAACAGCCTCCACTTTCTGCTCAACATGAGGTTTTGGGAAGGTTGGGCCTTCACTAGGGCCTATTTCTTCATTATTCCTCTCACGATGTCATCAATCCTTAGAATCACACAATAAATATCAATGACATTCTTGAATGTTTGTGCCTTCAAGCCATATATCCTGTTCTTTCATGTCCACAATGTCACATGTACTCCCATTTTTTTATCCATGTATTTTCACATTTTCTATACTTTCTTTATAGAATAGTCTTAGTCCTAATCACATTAACAACACAATTTGGTGCTATTATTCTGGGTAATGCCTTAAAATGAAATAGTATATACTTCATAATGTGAATACTTAACTCCTTCAATAGATGAACACTTCTACTTCAAATTGGAAGACACTGCCATCTTAGTAGCACCACCACAAGGTACCAGATATGAATTCCTGAGAATATTTTTTCTAGGTCATAGAAACCTACAAATTTATTTCCACATTATTTTCAAGATCTTTTCTAGCAACCCTTATAATAATGGTGTAATATTTTGGCATTGAAGACTCAACTTTAAAGGAAAAAACTGGTCACTAATTTTATCGAGTACTTAAGGTTGTTTTGTTGGCATTCCACATATTCAATGAAATTGGTGATTTTATCTAGTGATTCATCCACTAATTGGTTGCTAGAGGGAGTGTATTCCTCTTCTTATTTACTCATCGAATGTTTTCTATTTCTTTCAGGGAATTTCTTCTCGATGTCGCTAGACATGTACACTATTCTATGGCGGATGTCTACAATCTCATGGTAGTGGCATGATGTGATTTTTTTTCCTTCTAAACAGTCCTTCCAATATAATTCGTTTCCTCCTTGTTTGCAGTAACATGTTTTGACCCATGGGGCGTTGTGGTTCTTATATTGGGGCAGTGACTTGTATAGTCACAAAAGATAGGTATGTTATAGTTTAGTTTTTATTTTATTTTATTTATCGCATCGACCACTTAGTCCTTTTACTGCTTTCTACGGACAGAGGGTAGTTATATTCTGTGAAGGGGGCCAGAAGGGCACTAGAGGCGGCTATGTGATTTTCTTTGCAAGGGAGGGAGATCGGGGTAGTGGAGGGATTAATTAGTGTGTTTCATTTTTTTCTACCTTTTTACTGTGTTGTTTCTGTTTATTTTCTTTTCCTTCGGTGTGGACGTCCGACATACTGATGGGTCATGCCTAAATTTTATTTATTTCTTGCTGCTGTTTTAATTAATTTTTTGTGGGGGAAATCATTCCTGAGTGGTGATTCCTTGATGCCCGGACACTTGTTCCCGCCCGTGGGTGTAGGCCATCCACCTTAGTCCATCCTAGTATTCTTATATCAGAGTCTATGTCTGAACCATGGGAAGGACTAGGAAACAAGGATAATTAGGGAGGGATTGAGAATGTCTAGGAATGAATTGTGAATTCCCATGAATAAGGATCGAGGATATTGGAATCTATAATGAGCAGATATAGGAGACTACGCAATATATATTGATTCTGAATATGATATGGGTATAAAAGGTGGCGAAATGATAATGCGTTGGGATTAATAGATGAAAATTCACATTTATAACCAATTTGATAATGTAATATCAGATCACGAGCTACTGTACATTGTTGGAGTTGATGATTAGACTCTATCCCAATGCAACTATAGAAATACCTTGGTTCCAAAAATACTCTATCATACACTAGATAGTTTGGTTTGAAATTCCTAGTAAAACCTCCATTGACCTCGTGGCAGGGCTCGGGACTTGTTAGCAGATTGCAACCAGGGGAAAAGTGATTATTCCCTTATCACATACCCTGAGTGGAGTGCCACACAACCCTAAATACAACAATATACCCAAAATAAATACCTGAGGTTGTATGAAGCTACCTTCGTTCTCTGATACAATGTCAGGAATAGGGTGAATCTTCCCATCGGTTCTTCTATGAATATTTCGTTCATTCTTAGAGCCACCCCACAAAGTTTTGTTTTTCCAGGGAATTCCACTCATCTGGAAAAGAACCGGTAAATGCCTCATGATAATTGGGTTCTCTGGACTGACTTGTCAATCTCTAAAGGAAAAAACTAAATGCCCCTTGTAAGACTTTCAACTTTCAAACATATAGTGCCTAGAAGCAGGGTGATTAATCCCTTGTTCGAGACACTAAAGGGAGTACCGCATAACACATATAAAAGAAAGTTTCTTGTTTTTCTTCTTCATACTTCGGTTTTATAGGCGTGAAAACCTTCACCGTGATCAAATATGTGATCTACTGAAATCTGTGAATATCCACATTCAAACTCTCCTTTCGAACTCCTGAGAATCTTGACATCTTTATTTAAAAATCTTCATTTAAGAACTCAGTCTGCTGAGTCTTCATTAAAAACTTTCCTTAAAATAAAATCTTGAATATCGCAATATTGTATTCTCCATTTAAGACTTCGAATGCTATGGAATCTATATTACCAAAAATCTTCATTCAAAACATCGCTGGCATGAGACCCGAAAACTTGATTCATGCAACCATCTAAACCATGCAAGAGTTGCATTCACATGCTGCATGTTTTTCCTCATGAACACTACCTGTTATCCTGCTTGTCCACACCTACAGCTGTAATTCCCATTCTGTAATAGCTTCATGGAAGCACTACTACAAACACGGCCTTTATCAGCACTAAAAATGGCCTTTATCAGCGCTAGAAAAGCGCTGATAAAGCCAGCGTAGATAAAGGGGGGGGGTCCCCTTTATCAGCGCTTCCTTTATCAGCGCTTTCATTTTAGCGCTGATAAAGGACCCTTTTATCAGCGCTTTTAAAAAAGTGCTGATAAAAGTTAAAAAAAATTTAAAAAAATTTAAAAATACTACCAATCGGGGGGGGCTTTTATAGCGCTCGAACCCCCCCCCCCCTTTACAGTGCTTTTCGGCCCCTATACAACACCCCACGCACCCCACGCACCCCCCTCCACCCTTTAATAGCGCTTGCTCCAATATTCCTCATGCGCGCGCACCCCTGCCTCCACCAGGATTTGAACTCGAGACCTCCCCCCTGCGCGCCTAAGCCCTTACCACTACTCTATTTTGATTTGGTTTCCAATTCATGATATCTCTATATATATATATATTTATATATTTAGTTATATTTATTCGTATAGTAATATATATTTATATTAATATATATATAGTTATATTATAATATATAGTTATATAGTTATATTATAATATATATAGTAATATTAATATATATATAGTGGTATTAATATATATATATATATATTTAGTTATATTTATTCGTATAGTAATATATATTTATATTAATATATATATAGTTATATTAACATATATATAGTTATATTAACATATATATAGTTATATTAACATATATATAGTTATATGAATATATAGGAATATATATTTATATAGTTATATTAATATATATATATAGTGATATTAATATATATATTTATGGTGATATTAATATATATATTTATAGTAATACTAATATATATATATATAGTTATATTAATATATATATAGTTATTAGATTAATATATATAGTTAGATTAATATATATATATATAGTTAGATTAATATATATATATATAGTTAGATTAATATATAGGTATTTAAATAAAATGGATGTTAGTTATTATTTAGATAAAGCTAATATATTTTATATGTAAATATATTTTATTATTTATATTTATAATTAAATTTTTAGGTGTGAATATTTAAAAAATATGAATATATTGTTATATATTTGATTATAAATAGCAGTGCATTATAAAAAATGATGAAATTTCAAAGACATAATATCAATATGAATGTAATACCTTGGAATAAATTCATACCCCACCAAAAAAATCCAATAATACCCCCTTAAACGAGGGTGAAAATCCACAAAATGTTAAAAAATCGGGGTACCCCGACTAAAAACTCAGTTTTGGAGGCCTTCTGGGCCTCTTTTGGCCTCGAAAATCGCTTGACTAGGGCTCCCCCAAGTCATAGAGACGTAGAGCTCGTTGCAGGCTTCGATTTGATATGTGGTAGAGCTCAAACGGACACTTGGATCAAAATTTATGGCCGTTTGAAGTTTGAGTTGCGTTTTCAACATATTTTGGATCTTTTTTTGATTTTTTTAATTTTTTTAGTCCTCAAATTGTTATTAAATGACTATTACTCCATAATGATTATCAAAATATTAATTAAAAATATTTTTTTAATTTTTTAAGAAGTCATTTTCACTAAATATCTTATATATTAAGTATAATAAGTGTAAATGTACATTTATACTCATCTAAAATATATTTAAAAATTATATATTATATTTATATAACAACATAACTATATTTATATATTAATATATTAATATATGTTTTTTTTTTTTTGAAGCCGACCCTTTATCAGCGCTAAAAAAAGCACTGATAAAGGCCCCCCTTTATCAGCGCTACTAAGCAAGCGCTGATAAAGGGGGCCCCTTTATCAGCGCTACTAAGCAAGCGCTGATAAAGGGGGGCCCTTTATCAGTGCTAACAAAAGCGCTGATAAAGGGGGGTCGCTTTATCAGCGCTAAAAAAAGCGTTGATAAAGGGGTGCCTTTATCAGTGCTTTTTTGAGCGCTGATAAAGGCACCCTTTATCAGCGCTTTTTTGAGCGCTGATAAAGGGACCCCCCTTTATCAGCGCTTTTTCGTTAGCGCTGATAAATGGGGGCGCTGCGAAAAACTGTTTTTGTGGTAGTGAAGCTTCAGACTCCCTGTGCAACAATATTTATGCAGTCCATTGAAATGTTGCGTAACCACAACCTACTAAACCAGTTAAAAATTTCTCCAGCATTCATGTATTTTAAATTAGTACCAGATTTCAGATATTAAGATCAATTCCAGTTTTAATATATTAGCCACCTCTTTAATTCAATCAGTGAACATGATCCACAACCAATTTCCAACCCATATCAACTTTAATCTATGCTCCAAATACATATCAATATCTCCAAATAATGAATGTCATTTCATTATGAAATTTATCCATGCATACCTTAACCCTCGATCCTCTTCCAAGACTTCTTCTTTATGTTAACACATTTAATGCACTCTTCATATATATATTTTCAACACGTCTTCATGCCATTATTCTTGACAAAGCCCATGCCTCTTTAATCAAACATACCTCATTCATACCTCATATATTTTCCACAACCAATCCAGTCTTGGTTGCAACAATCCGCCCCTTTGGATGATCCTGTTCTTGAATTAGTTTTCTCTGGTAGAGAGGTCAATGGCCCTATTCCTACTATTCAAGAGAAGGTGAAAATAATATCTTATGGGATGATATAGTAGAGGAGTCTCATCCATCCTATGATGGAAATTTGTTCTGCACAGGGAGGTAATTCTAATCTGGCCTCGGTTCACTCTTTATCAAACACTCCCGCAAGTACCTCTCATATAGACAGTGCATTTCCAACTGGAAAACCAGTGAGTTTTGACTTATTCAATGTTCATAATTTTGATTTTGTGATTTCTTATGCCTTGAAGAGCTCTGATGGACTTGGAGGATCCAATCCACCACTAACCAGTACCACTGCTAGCCTGGTTCCTGGATCACCTGCTTTGCAGACTCAGACCTCTACTCCTGTTAAGGGTGGACACAAAAAAGATTTCATTTACTTAACCCCTTATCTTAATGTAGAATGGGTTGGGAATGCTACATCCTTGTCTTACAAGCAATCTATTAGTGACAATACTTCTTCCAGGGATAGTCATGGGGTTTCATCTTTTGAGACTCCCATGACAGATAGGCAGAGAGCACACCGGGCACAGACCTTGCTCATCGTGTTAAGGGGACTTAAAAATTAAAGGTGATTATTCACAATTCCTTTGAATTGCTGGCATCAGGAAGCAATAAAGATGATGAACAAGCAAACAACTGGGTTTCGGGAGCTGAAGTAATGACGCAGCTAGTTGATGTGGCAATTCTAGATGATGGAGATGGGCCATGGATAGCGACCGTCACTTCAGGGAAATACATTTTTCTTATTACAAGTTTAAAAATGATGTCTTAGTATACTCGGCATCACTTTCTGTACTGTGCACCAGACAACAACTTTTTGCATCATCTATCCCTGGAACCCAGTGCAGGAAGGCTGTATTTTTTCGGCTTACTGTAGCAACCCAGTGCAGGAAGGCTATATTTTTTGCATCATCTATCAAAATTTCTTTGGCTTCAATAAGAGATAAATGATTGTGATGCTTCGTCATAAAGAATTTATTTAGGATTTTTCTGATAAGAACTTTTTTCTTCTTTGAACACTTTGACCAGCTTTGCTTATGTTTTAACAGGTGAAAACAATGCATTGTGGTTCCATTGTTTTTGCATTCTAGTTTTCCTTGTTTCACAGTGGTTTCACAGGGGGGTGGGGGTGGGTGCAGGCAGGGGGGATGGGTGTGGGGGGGGGGCTGGGTGTCGGGGGGAGGGGGGCTGGGTGCAGGGGGTAGTGGGGGTGTAGGGGGGTGTCCAGGAGGGGGGGGGCACTACTGGAATTCTTTGTAATTGCGACGGTCTATTTGCGACGGGATCCCATTGCAAATAGGCTTTAGCGACAGGGCCCCATCGCAAATAGCCCGTTGCAAAAAACGCTGTCGCAAATACAACTATTTGCGATGGGTCCGTCGCAAAAAATCGTATTTGCGACGGGAAACATCGCTGTCGCAAATAAGCCTTCGATTATATGTATTATATATACATAAAAATTTTCGCGACGAGCCCATCGCAAAAACTATTTGCGACGGGCCCTTGTCCCGTCGCAAAACATATATATATATATATATATATATAACGTTCTGCGATGGGCCCGTCATAACAAAGTATTTGCGACAGGCAAGTAGTCCCGTCGCAAATATGTTTTTAAAAATATTTAGTTAGACTATTTGCGACGGGACCCCGTCGCAAACGGTCCCGTCGCAAATAATAAATTAATTTAAAAAAAAATTAATAAAATTATGATTAATGAAAAAATAATATTACTATTATTAAAACAATAAAAAAAATAAAAAATATTAAAATTATCAATATTCACAAAAAAATATTAAAAAATAAAAAATATTAAAAATTAAATTATGTAATATTTGCACCGATATTAAAGACATAAAATGTAAATAATTCATATTACAATGTTAAATTCAAATGTTTGTAACATAAAAAAATCATTGAGGGGGGTCATCTTCTGGAGGAGGTGGAGGAGCTGAAGGAGCTGGTGGAGGAAACTCCATCCCTAAACTACGAGTCAGACGGCGCATGTACTACATCTGCTCGTGATGCTGCTGCTGTCATCGATGCGTCTCCTCCTCCTGCTGCTGCCATCGACGCATCTGCTCCTCGTAATGCTGCTCCTGTTGTTGCTGCTGCCGACACATCTCTTCTTGCTGCTTCTGCAAAGTCTCTATAAGCTCGGCCTGAACTCGCAACTGCTCCTGATACTGTGAGCCAGAAGATGATGCCTCTCCATGAGCTCCTCTCGAGCTGGACGCCGACATCGCAGCAGCACTATAATAAGTACCGGGAGTCAAATGAGAGCTGATACCAACTACTCTGCCCTTCTCAAAGCCATACCGAGTCGCCTGCATCCATGCTGCCTCATCGAAATGGTGAGCACTGGTCTGCTCAGTCGTCTCGTCCTGACCCTCAGCCTGTGTCTGAGAGGTCGTAGCCTCATATGACTCCTTCAATTCCAATTTAAAATTAAAATTGTGAAAATACTATATGCAGTTAATTGTCAAACTGAAAAAATAATACTAACCACAATCCGACACTGGAAATCACCTATAATCTCTCCAGTGGCTGGATCACTGTACATCCTCCGATAAACGTCAAACTCCGTAATATCAGGATGCTCAATTGCCTACAAAAATATAAAATAAACTGTTTATATTTAAAGTTATATAAAATATTTAAAAAATATACTTACCATATGCTCTCTATGCGAACTGAATGTACGACTACCAGCTCGATGCGTCACCTCCTGTCTCCCCCGGTTCTGTCGTCCCACTGAAGATCTCCTCTGAAATCCACCACCCAACCAGTGTAAACACAATCCATCCCAAACCTGAGATGAAATGTACTCTGGTCGGTGGGCTCTACACGACTTATCAAATTTTGTCACTCCTGCTTTCTTAATGGCTGTCCTTCTCAAATTGTGCAAAAACTGACAGAAACGGTCATGCATAGAAACCTGTCATGCCGCGTGGATAGTGTCGTGCATGCTATCATCGATAGGATACCATAAACCCTACAAATAATTTATAATATCAAGTTGTTAATAAAATAAATTTGAAAATAAATATTATTTATTTACGTACCAGCCAATAATGGAACATGTCACGTCGCACATCAATGGGAATCTGTTCCCATGTGATCCATGACTGGGAAAAATAATTGCGCAAGATAGTGCTCCCCTGTCCAATAGCTGCATGCTTAAAACTGTAAAAAAAGAATAAATAATCAAACAATTAGTATATATATAAGTAAATTAATGAAATCTAACTAAAATATACAGGTTACCATACCTCCGTGTGCGTGGATCGAAAACAAGACGTGGACGTCGCTCGGGGATAGGGTCAGGAATCATCAGTCGCGCAAGACCGCGCCCCCTCCGCGTACCTCCTGAACCACCAGTAGGCTGAGAGTCAGATGATCCCACATCCCCATCATCCAAAGGTAGCTCAGCCCCCTCTAACTCACGCAATAGATCAGAGTCCATATGAAACACAAAATGATTGTTGTTAGCAAATAGTTGAAAATAACTATTATATATAAATATATATTAGTTATGATTATAACCAGTATTTAACTATGTCAATGTTCATCTTCATCCTCTTCTCTATAGCTGTCAATGTCAATGTCTTCATCTTCTTCCTCAGCATCATCAATATCCATATGAGTTTCAGTTTCAACATCTCTTGTCATTTTAAATTCATTTGTAACATCATTAACATCTTCATCACCATCAATCCTTAATTGTGGGGTGTCATCATCGATATTCACGTCTCTTTGTGAATCAGATGGATTTTGAGCAGTCTCTTGAAAGATTTCAATTACTTCTACTTCAGCGGAACCACATTCCACTACTAAAAATAAGGGTATTAGCGACCGCCATTGGCGGTCGCTATAGGGCTATAGAGACCGCCCAGCGACCGCCATTGGCGGTCACATCTGCTCCGTCGGTGTAGGCCAATAGCGACCGCTGGGCAGCATTAGCGACCGCCAAAGGTGGTCGCTAAAGGTGCCCCCCGGCGGCCTATAGAGACCGCCATTGGCGGTCGCTACACTGGAATTTTTTTTTTAAAAAAAATTCATATCGAAAGAAATATATATATATATTTTTATTAAATAAAAAAAATATATCTATATGTTAAAGAAAATATTTATATATATAATATTAAATAAAATATTTTAATATATATATATATATATTAAAGAAATATATATATATAATATTAAATAAACTATTTTTCATTTTTATATATATTTATTAAATAAAATATATATATATATTAAATAAATATTTTAATATATATATATATAATATTAAATAAAATATTTTTCATTTTTTTAATGAAATGTACGAATTCTGTTTTTTTTTCTTTACGGTGCAAAATCAGAGATAAAACAAGATAACAATCATAAAAAATGGAAAACAATTTCAAACATCATAAACATAAAGATCATCATAAACGATAAACGTGCTTCAACGATCCGAGCAGGTCCATCTATTTCAATCTTCTGCTTCAATAAACCTACAATAAGACAAAAAAACAACAAAACAAAACAAACGTAAATTAAAAATAATTATTCAGTTATTATATACATATAATAAAATTAAATCTGACATCAAATCATGGTGCTATAATAATTTAAAACCCCCAATTTAAGAAATACTATCATTTCAGGTCATTCGGACGTTTTTGGTGTTTTATGACACAGGAAACACGTTTTCGGTCACCGCGGTCAAACGACACCTCTGATTGACGTGCCGTCTGCCCGACCATTTCAAAAATCGCACAACGGATGTTGTCGTACGGTTTCATGGAATCCTGAGGTCGTTCGGGTGGTTTTGACCCCTCAACGCGCCGTTTTAGCGCGCGCCGAGCTGCTGAAAACGACATACTCAAACGTAACGCGCGCACCGCACGCCTGATGGGCGCACCGTCTCCTCCTACACGTCACGAATAATATTATTAATGTTTTCGTGTGGTTTCAGGTCATTCGGAGCACGTTTGCTCCGAATTCGACCGTCTCACGCCGTTTTTGGTGTTTTATGACACCAGAAACGCGTTTTCGGTCACCGCGGTCAAACGGCACCTCCGATTGACGTTCTGTCTGCCCAACCATTTTAAAAATTGCACTATGGCTGTTGTCGTACGGTTTCATGGCATGACGAGGTCGTTCGGGTGGTCTTGACCCCCCAACGCGCCGTTTTAGTGCGCGCCGAGCTGCTGAAAACGACACACTCGGACGTAACGCGCGCACCGCATGTCCGATGGGCACGCCGTCTCCTCTTACATGTAAAGAATAATATTACTAATGTTTTCGTGTGGTTTCAGGTCATTCGGAGCACGTTTTCTCCGAATTCGACCGTCTCGCGCCGTTTTTGGTGTTTTATGACACCGGAAACGCGTTTCCAGTCACCGAGGTCAAAAGGCAGATCCGATTGATGTGCCGTCTGCCCGACCATATCAAAAATTGCACAACGGCTGTTGTCGTACGGTTTCATGGCATTCCGAGGTCGTTCGGTGGTTTTGACCCCCAACGCGCCGTTTTAGCGCGAGCCGAGCTGCTGAAAACGACACACTCGGACGTAACGCGCGCACCACACCTCCGATGAGCGCTCCGTCTCCTCCAACACATCACGAATAATATTCCTAATGTTTTCGTATGGTTTCAAGGTCATTTGAAGCACGTTTTCTCCGAATTCGACCGTCTCGCGCCGTTTTTGGTGTTTTATGATACCGAAACGCGTTTCCGGTCACCGCGGTCAAACGGAACCTCTGATTGACGTTCTGTCTGCCCGACCATTTCAAAAATATCACTACGGATTTTTTCGTACGGTTTCATGGAATTCCGAGGTCGTTCGGGTAGTTTTGACCCCCCAACGCGCCGTTTTAGCGCACGTCGAGCTGCTGAAAACGACACACTCGGACGTAACGCGCGCACCGCACCTCCGATGGGCGCTTCGTCTCCTCCTACACGTCACGAATAATATTACTAATGTTTTCGTGTGGTTTCAGGTCATTCGGAGCACGTTTTCTCCGAATTCGACCGTCTCGCGCCGTTTTTGGTGTTTTATGATACCGGAAACGCGTTTCCGGTCATGCGGTCAAACGGAAACTCCGATTGACGTACCGTCTGCCTGAAAATTTCAAAAATCTCACTACGGATGTTGTCGTACGGTTTCATGGCATTCCGAGGTCGTTCGGGTGGTCTTGACCCCCCAACACGCCGTTTTAGCACGCGCCGAGCTGCTGAAAACGACACACTCGGACGTAACGCGCGCACCGCACGTCCGATGGGCGCTCCGTCTCCTCCTATACATCAAGAATAATATTCCTAATGTTTTCGTGTGCTTTCAGGTCATTCGGATCACTTTTGCTCCGAATTCGACCGTCTCGCGCCGTTTTTGGTGTTTTATGACACCAGAAACGCGTTTCCGGTCACCGCGGTCAAACGACACCTCTGATTGACGCGTCATCTGCCTGAACATTTCAAAAATCACAGAACAGCTATTTTCGTACGGTTTCATGGCATTCCGAGGTTGTTCGGGTGGTTTTGACCCCCCAACACGCCGTTTTAGCGCGCGCCGAGCTACTGAAAACGACACACTCGAACGTAACGCGCGCACCGCACCTCCGATGGGCGCTCCGTCTCCTCCTACACATCACGAATAATATTACTAATATTTTCGTGTGGTTTCAGGTCATTCGGAGCACGTTTTCTTCGAATTCGACCGTCTCGCGCCGTTTTTGGTGTTTTATGACACCAGAAACGCGTTTCCGATCACCGCGGTCAAACGGCACCTCCGATTGATGTGCCGTCTACCCGAACATTTCACAAATCGCAAAACGGATGTTTTCGTACGGTTTCATGGCATTCCGAGGTCGTTCGGGTGGTTTTGACCCCCCAACGCGCCGTTTTAGCGCGCGCCGAGCTGCTGAAAACGACACACTCGGACGTAACGCGCGCACCGCACCTCCGATGGGAGCTCCGTCTCCTCCTACATGTCAAGAATAATATTCCTAATGTTTTCGTGTGGTTTCAGGTCATTCAGAGCACGTTTGCTCCGAATTCGACCGTCTCGCGCCGTTTTTGGTGTTTTATGACATCGAAAACGCGTTTCCGGTCACCGCGGTCAAACCGCACCTCCGATTGACGTGCCATCTACCCGAACATTTCAAAAATCGCACTACCGATGTTGTCGTACGGTTTCATGGAATTCCGAGGTCGTTCGGGTGGTTTTGACCCCCCAACGCGCCGTTTTAGCGCGCGCCGAGTTGCTGAAAACAACACACTCGAACATAACGCGCGCACCGCATGCCTGATGGATGAGCTGTCTCCTCCTACACGTCACAAATAATATTATTAATGTTTTTGTGTGGTTTCAGGTCATTCGGAGGACGTTTGCTCCGAATTCGACCGTCTCACGCCGTTTTCGGTGTTTTATGACACCGGAAACGCGTTTCCGGTCACCGCGGTCAAACAGAACCTCCGATTGACGTTCCTTCTGCCCAACCATTTCAAAAATCGCACTATGGCTGTTGTCGTACGGTTTCATGGCATGACGAGGTCGTTCGGGTGGTCTTGACCCCCCAACGCGCCGTTTTAGCGCGCGCCGAGCTGCTGAAAACGACACACTCGGACGTAACGCGCGCACCGCATGTCCGATGGGCACGCCGTCTCCTCTTACACATCATGAATAATATTACTAATGTTTTCGTGTGGTTTCAGGTCATTCGGAGCACGTTTTCTCCGAATTCGACCGTCTCGCGCCGTTTTTGGTGTTTTATGACACCGGAAACGCGTTTCCGGTCACCGAGGTCAAAAGGCACATCCGATTGATGTTCCGTCTGCCCGACCATATCAAAAATCGCACAACGGCTGTTGTCGTACGGTTTCATGGCATTCCGAGGTCGTTCGGGTGGTTTTGACCCCCCAACGCGCCGTTTTAGCGCGAGCCGAGCTGCTGAAAACGACACACTCGGACGTAACGCGCGCACCGCACCTCTGATAGGCGCTCCGTCTCCTCCTACACGTCACGAAAAATTTTCCTAATGTTTTCGTGTGGTTTTAGGTCATTCGGAGCACGTTTTCTCCGAATTCGACCGTCTCGCGCCGTTTTTGGTGTTTTATGACACCGGAAACGCGTTTCCGGTCACCCGCGGTCAAACGACACCTCCGATTGAAGTTCTGTCTGCCCGACCATTTCAAAAATCTCACTACGGATTTTTTCGTACGGTTTCATGGAATTCCGAGGTCGTTCGGGTGGTTTTGACCCCCCAACGCGCCGTTTTAGCGCACGCCGAGCTGCTGAAAACGACACACTCAGACGTAACGCGCGCACCGCACCTCTGATGGGCGCGTCGTCTCCTCCTACACGTCACGAATAATATTCCTAATGTTTTCGTGTGGTTTCAGGTCATTCGGAGCACGTTTTCTCTGAATTCGACCGTCTCGCGCCGTTTTTGGTGTTTTATGACACCGGAAACGCGTTTCCGGTCACCGCGGTTAAACGGCACCTCCGATTGACGTACCGTCTACCTGAAAATTTCAAAAATCGCACTACGGATGTTGTCGTACGGTTTCATGGCATTCCGAGGTCGTTCGGGTGGTCTTGACCCCCCAACGCGCCGTTTTAGCACGCGTCGAGCTGCTGAAAACGACACACTCGGACGTAACGCGCGCACCGCACGTCCGATGGGCGCTCCGTCTCCTCCTATACGTCAAGAATAATATTCCTAATGTTTTCGTGTGGTTTCAGATCATTCGGAGCACTTTTGCTCCGAATTCGACCGTCTCGCGCCGTTTTTGGTGTTTTATGACACCAGAAACGCGTTTCCGGTCACCGCGGTCAAACGACACCTCCGATTGACGTGTCGTCTGCCTGAACATTTCAAAAATCACAGAACAGCTGTTTTCGTACGGTTTCATGGCATTCCGAGGTTGTTCGGGTGGTTTTGACCCCCCAACACGCCGTTTTAGCGCGCGCCGAGCTGCTGAAAACGACACACTCGAACGTAACGCGCGCACCGCACCTCTGATGGGCGCTCCGTCTCCTCCTACACATCACGAATAATATTAATAATGTTTTCGTGTGGTTTCAGGTCATTCGGAGCACGTTTTCTTCGAATTCGACCGTCTCGCGCCGTTTTTGGTGTTTTATGACACCGAAGACGCGTTTCCGGTCACCGCGGTCAAACGGCACCTCCGATTGATGTTCCGTTTGCCCGAAAATTTCACAAATCGCAAAACGGATGTTTTCGTACGGTTTCATGGCATTCCGAGGTCGTTCGGGTGGTTTTGACCCCCCAACGCGCCGTTTTAGCGCGCGCCGAGCTGCTGAAAACGACACACTCGGACGTAACGCGCGCACCGCACCTCCGATGGGCGCTCCGTCTCCTCCTACATGTCACGAATAATATTCCTAATGTTTTCGTGTGGTTTTAGGTCATTCGGAGCAAGTTTGCTCCGAATTCGACCGTCTCACGCCGTTTTTGGTGTTTTATGACATCGGAAACGCGTTTCCGGTCACCGCGGTCAAACCGCACCTCCGATTGATGTGACGTCTACCCGAACATTTCAAAAATCGCACTACCGATGTTGTCGTACGGTTTCATGGCATTCCGAGGTCGTTCGGGTGGTTTTGACCCCCCAACGCGCCGTTTTAGCGCGCGCCGAGCTGCTGAAAACGACACACTCGGACGTAACGCGCGCACCGCATGCCTGATGGGCGCGCCGTCTCCTCCTACACGTCACGAATAAAATTATTAATGTTTTCGTGTGGTTTCAGGTCATTCGGAGCACGTTTGCTCCGAATTCGACCGTCTCACGCCGTTTTTGGTGTTTTATGACACCGGAAACGCGTTTCGGTCACCGCGGTCAAACGACACCTCCGATTGACATTCCGTCTGCCCAACCATTTCAAAAATCGCACTATGGATGTTTTCGTACGGTTTCATGGCATGACGAGGTCGTTCGGGTGGTCTTGACCCCCCAACGCGCCGTTTTAGCGCGCGCCGAGCTGCTGAAAACGACACACTCGGACGTAACGCGCGCACCGCATATCCGATGGGCACGCCATCTCCTCTTACATGTCACGAATAATATTACTAATGTTTTCGTGTGGTTTCAGGTCATTCGGAGCACGTTTTCTCCGAATTCGACCGTCTCGCGCCGTTTTTGGTGTTTTATGACATCGGAAACGCGTTTCCGGTCACCGAGGTCAAAAGGCACATCCGATTGATGTTCCGTCTGCCCGACCATATCAAAAATCGCACAACGGCTGTTTTTGTACGGTATCATGGCATTCCGAGGTCGTTCGGGTGGTTTTGACCCCCCAACGCGCCGTTTTAGCGCGAGCCGAGCTGCTGAAAACGACACACTCGGACGTAACGTGCGCACCGCACCTCCGATGGGCGCTCCGTCTCCTCCTACACGTCACAAATAATATTTCTAATGTTTTCGTGTGGTTTCAGGTCATTCGGAGCACGTTTTCTCTGAATTCGACCGTCTCACGCTGTTTTTGGTGTTTTTATGACACGGAAACGCGTTTCCGGTCATCGCGGTCAAACGGCACCTCCGATTGATGTTCTGTCTGCCCGACCATTTGAAAAATCTCACTACGGCTTTTTTCGTACGGTTTCATGGAATTCTGAGGTCGTTCGGGTGGTTTTGACCCCCCAACGCGCCGTTTTAGCGCACGCCGTGCTGCTGAAAACGACACACTCGGACGTAACGCGCGCACCGCACCTCCGATGGGCGCGTCGTCTCCTCCTACACGTCACGAATAATATTCCTAATGTTTTCGTGTGGTTTCAGGTCATTCGGAGCACGTTTTCTCCGAATTCGACCGTCTCGCGCCGTTTTTGGTGTTTTATGACACCGGAAACGCGTTTCCGGTCACCGCGGTCAAACGGAACCTCCGATTGACGTATCGTCTGCATGAACATTTCAAAAATCACACTACGGATGTTTTCGTACGGTTTCATGGAATTCGAGGTCGTTCGGGTGGTCTTGACCCCCCAACGCGCCGTTTTAGCACGCGCCGAGCTGCTGAAAACGACACACTCGGACGTAACGCGCGCACCGCACGTCCGATGGGCGCGCCGTCTCCTCCTATACGTCAAGAATAATATTCCTAATGTTTTCGTGTGGTTTCTGGTCATTTGGGGCACTTTTTCTCCGAATTCGACCGTCTCGCGCCGTTTTTGGTGTTTTATGACACCAGAAACGCGTTTCCGGTCACCGCGGGTCAAACGACACCTCCGATTGACGCGTCGTCTGCCTGACCATTTCAAAAATCACACAACAGCTGTTTTCGTACGGTTTCATGGCATTCCGAGGTTGTTCGGGTGGTTTTGACCCCCAACACGCCGTTTTAGCGCGCGCCGAGCTGCTGAAAACGACACACTCGAACGTAACGCGCGCACCGCACCTCCGATGGGCGCTCCGTCTCCTCCTACACATCACGAATAATATTAATAATGTTTTCGTGTGGTTTCAGGTCATTCAGAGCACGTTTTCTTCGAATTCGACCGTCTCACGCCGTTTTTGGTGTTTTATGACACCGGAAACGCGTTTCCGGTCACCGCGGTCAAACGGAACCTCCGATTGATGCGCCGTCTACCCGAACATTTCACAAATCACAAAACGAATGTTTTCGTACGGTTTCATGGCATTCCGAGGTCGTTCGGGTGGTTTTGACCCCCCAACGCGCCGTTTTAGCGCGCGCCGAGCTGCTGAAAACGACACACTCGGACGTAACGCGCGCACCGCAACTCCGATGGGTGCGCCGTCTCATCCTACACATCACGAATAATATTCCTAATGTTTTCGTGTGGTTTCAGGTCATTCGGAGCACGTTTTCTCCGAATTCAACCATCTCGCGCCGTTTTTGGTGTTTTATGACACCGGAAACGCGTTTCCGATCACCGCGGTCAAACGGCACCTCCGATTGATGTGTTGTCTGCCCGACCATTTCAAAAATCGCACTACGGATGTTATCGTACGGTTTCATGGCATTCCGAGGTCGTTCGGGTGGTTTTGACCCCCCAACGCGTCGTTTTAGCGCGCGCCGAGCTGCTGAAAACGACACACTCGGACGTAACGCGCGCACCGCACCTCTTATGGCCGCGCTGTCTCCTTCTACAAGTCACGAATAATATTCATAATGTTTTCGTGTGGTTTCAGGTCATTCGGAGCACGTTTGCTCCGAATTCGACTGTCTCGCGCCGTTTTTGGTGTTTTATGACATCTGAAACGCGTTTCCGGTCACCGCGGTCAAACCGCACCTCCGATTGACGTGCCGTCTACCCGAACATTTCAAAAATTGCACTACCGATGTTGTCGTACGGTTTCATGGCATTCCGAGGTTGTTCGGGTGGTTTTGACCCCCCAACGCGCCGTTTTAGCGCGCGCTGAACTGCTGAAAACGACACACTCGGACGTAACGCGCACACCGCACCTCCGATGGGTGCGCTGTCTCCTTCTACACGTCACAAATAATATTCCTAATGTTTTTGTATGGTTTCAGGTCATTCGGAGCACGTTTGCTCCGAATTCGACCGTCTCGCGCCGTTTTTGGTGTTTTATGACACCAGAAACGCGTTTCCGGTCACCGCGGTCAAACGGCACCTCTGGGGTGGGGGGATTGTCCGGGGTGCGGGGGGGGGGGGGGGGGGGGGGGCTGTCCGGAGTGCGGGCAGGGCTGTCCGGGGTGCGGGAGGGGTTGTCCGGGGTGCGGGAGGGCTGTCCGGGGTGCGGGGAGGGCTGTCCGGAGTGCTGGGAAGGTTGTACGGGGTGCGGGAGGGGCTGTCCGGGGTGCGGGAGGGCTGTCCGGGGTGCTGGGAGGGCTGTCCAGAGTGCTGGGAAGGCTGTCCGGGGTGCGGGAGGGCTGTCCGGGGTGCGGGTGGCTGTCCGGGGGGGGGTGTCCGGGGTGGGGGGGGGGGGGCTGTCCGGAGTGCAGGGGGCCTGTCCGGGGTGCGGGAGGGCTGTCCGGGGTGCGGGGGGCCTGTCCGGGGTGCGGGAGGGCTGTCCGGGGTGCGGGGAGGGCTGTCCGGAGTGCGGGGAAGGCTGTCCGCGGTGCGGGAGGGTTGTCCGGAGTGCGGGAGGGCTGTTCGGGGTGCGGGGAGAACTGTACGGAGTGCGGGGGGCCTGTCCGGGGTGCGGGAGGGATGTTCAGGGTGCGGGGAGGGCTGTCCAGAGTGCGGGGAAGGCTGTCCGGGTTGCGGGAGGGCTGTCCGGGGTGCGGGAGGGCTTTCCGGGTTGCGGGGAGGGCTGTCCGGAGTGCGGGGAAGGCTGTCCGGGGTGCGGGAGGGCTGTCCGGGGTGCGGGGAGGGCTGTCCGGAGTGCGGGGAAGGATGTCTGGGGTGCGGGAGGGCTGTCCGGGGTGCGGGGGGGGGGGGGGGGGGGGCTGTTTGGGGTGCGGGGAGGGCTTGTCCGGGGTGCGGGGAGGGCTGTCCGGGGTGCGGGGAGGGCTGTCCGGGGTGCGGGGAGGGCTGTCCGGGGTGCGGGAGGGCTGTCCGGGGTGCAAGAGGGCTGTCCGGGGTGCGGGGAGGGTTGTCCGGAGTGCGGGGAGGGTTTTCCGGAGTGCGGGGAGGGTTGTCCGGGGTGCGGGGGGGGGGGGGGGGGGGCTGTCCGGAGTGTGGGGAGGGCTGTCCGGGGTAGGCCGGTGACTACAAATAGTGAACTCAGCTCATTCATTAAAAACAAGTTTAATGATTTATATTAGGAATCACGTATTTTTTTCAAAAATATTACAGAACATGCAATTCTAAACATTGAAAATTAAATGAACAAAAAATATCCAAATCAATATTCAGTTTCATGGTTACTTCAATTCGTGCACACAAACATTGCATGAGGCCAAAACACACATGATACCCCCAAATCACAAAAAAACTCAGTAGAAACCCAACATAAATATCAATAACAACCCCACCATTAAAAGCAGAAACACACCTCGTGAATATGATGTGTCATGCGTGTTCATCACTGACCTCCATCGGGTGGGCTAGGGGCCTACAACAAATAAACATTATGAATATTTTCATAACAAAAATAATTTAAATTAAATAAATAAATACAGTATAAACCTGCGTCGTGTGATCCCCTGCACCACCTGGACGCACATATTCCCGCAGTGCTCTAACCTCAGCAGCCAATTGCGCATTTGCCTCCTCGGAATCCCGCAGTCGTGCCTCGAACTCTGACAACTGCTATGTCATCTGAGCAACAGCAGGACCGACAACCGCAGCGCGTGACACTACAGAACGAGGAATCCCTGTTCCATAGGTCAAACTATATCCATGCCCGTCCCGACCAATGATGCGATGAAAGATCTCATCCCTTCACATGGGAAGCTGTCGCTGGTCCTCTGGCAGATGTTCTAATTCAACTTCAAATTGAGCCTGTGAAATATTTAAATATATATACATATATTAATATACAGATTTTATATAAGTATTGGTAATAATTACAAGCACTTACTATCAATGTTGCAACCTCTGGATCATTGCGATCACGAGTCCTCATCCACACCGACATTTTATCAGTTGGTGCACCTTGCTCCCACAACTATATATGAATAGAATATAAACACAAAACCGTATTAATTAAAAAAATTAAAAAATGAATAATAAATACCTCATGTCGGATCTGAGACACGTGACGAGTCCCGAGCCTGTGAGGTGGTCCCTACAACGCTCGATTCTCAGAATGGCGTGTAGACACCTCCTACATTCAATTCATTCAAATATCAAACAAATCACACATTCTTGAAAATATATATACCAGAATAAATATACAAACTGCAACACCCTCAATAGACCAATATGCAACTAAATCACACCACTGAGCCGGGAGGACACCTCTCGGGACTTTTTCCAAAATGTCTGGGGCACCCACATTTGGTACCCAGTGGTCCCTCTTGACTTTTCCTTTATAGTCTTTCCACATCTTACGACATTTTCTCATACACACTGGCTGAAACTCATCGGGACATACTATCAAATTTTGCTATTAAAGAAAAAAATCACATATGTTATTGTTGTTTATACACAGGGAATAAAGTAAAATGATCTTCTTACCTAAACCTCCCTCCAAAGACGATCTAATGTGTCCTGAGGGATAGAAGCCCAGTCACGCGTGGTCAATGGAAATCGATGTGGATCACGTATGATATGACCCAACTGACGAATAAATGCAGGGGCATTCCGTCCCACATGATGAAATACATCATCAAATGAAACATCAAAAGTCTTGTCAGAATTCCATGATAATATGCCACGACCAGGGCCTCTCCTGCGAGAGGAAGAAGCAGTCGAGTCTGATCCTGTTGAAAACAATTTTATATACAAAATGACAGATGTTATATATATATATATATATATATATATGTTTATTAATTACATAAAAAATAGAGACAATGACATTCCAACATACCTCGACCCTGAGGCGTAGATGCCTCAGATGGATGATGTGGATCTTCTGCCTCTTCCCCTGACATGCCTGCACTCATGGAAAACATAAAGGTATTGAATAATTAGTTATAAATGAATTTTAAAAAATCAGAGAGTTCACAAAACAGATATACAAATTATGTACAAAACTAATCAATGCATAGCCAAATTTCAAATTGAATTAATAAAAATTTAAACAGCACATGAATCAAATGAAGAATACCTCAATGAGAAGATACACCGACAATAACATCAATATAACATGAGTTAAATCACCCTAAATATTTATAACTGAATAAACTACCAAAAGTGAGGATTAAAACTTACAAGAATTTATAAAATGTTTAGATAATTTATGATATCTTAAGCTGAATAGTGGGAAAACAATTATACCTTTCATTAAGCATGCAAATCGACCGTTTCTCCTTCAACAGCCGCTCTGACCCAATAAATATTTTCTTCACATTGAACTATGGTATGTTGATCAAGCTGTTGGGAAACAAAAGGAACAGTCTCAGGTTCATCTTGTTCAAATACAAACACTCCTCGTGGAGACATTTTGACAACAACTTGCCAACTTGGATTCGAAGGCAAAGTAACGAAGAATACTTGTTCCGCTTGTGATGTCAAAATGAAAGGTTCATTATCAACTCGTTTATTTCTGTATAACATATAGTTAAAATTCACCAATGAAAACTGATATTGATCGACTTTACATCCACGCACTGGATCAACCCAATTACACTTTAACAATATGTACTTCAACCCGTGTGTGTATACAACTTCAATGATGTCTATCAATTGACCATAGTAATAACCAGAATCAACACATGGACAAATGATGCCATTGTTTTGTGTTGCTCGTTTGTCGTCAACATCTTTAATGCGAAATCGAAAACCATTAGCATCTATAGATTTATAATGACGAGCCGTTATAGATGGACCCTCAGCTAGTTGGATAAATTCTTCAGTTAGCGTGGGGTCCCCTAACTCCCTCAGCTTATGAACCTACATAATTCATAGAATTCAATAATGATATATGATGAAAGAAATTAGTATAATACTTCACTCATAATGAAAATCAATTTATACGTACATAATCCTTGAACCAATCATGAAATGACGCATAATGAGACTGTTGAATTTGCAACTCAGTCGCACGATGCATCTCTTCTTTTATCTCATTAATGTGTTTTCTACAAATGATAACGCAATGTTTAAATGATCAACTTATTCAAACAAAACATGTGAAAGTTAAACAATAAAAGTGATAAGATACTTACTGCATTAATGGTGCAACTGATGGAGTATTGAACAAGATATATCGATGTGCTTGTATCCACTCGATGTTGTCCATATCATATGTGGTTCCTTCTCCAACTAGACCATCCTGAATCCGAGAGGGCTTATCTAATTTTGTTTCAACATCCGTAAGATATTATGCACAAAAAGTAGTACACTCATCCATCAAATAACCATTGGCTATTGATGCCTCCGGATGAGCTCTGTTGCGTACAAATCGTTTCAATGTACTCAAATACCGCTCAATAGGATACATCCACCTGAATTGCATTAGACCAACAACCATTACTTCATCAGTTAGGTGCACTGTCAAATGGACCATAACATCGAAAAATGAGGGGGAAATAGTTTCTCAAAGTGACAAAGCATAAGTACAATTCGGTCCTGTAAACTTTTTAAATCACTCATTCGTTGATTTCTTAAACAAAGCTGTCTAAAAAAATTACTCATCTCAATCAACAGCTGAACAACATTGGGGGATAAACAATCACAAATTGCGATTGGAATCAACTGCTGAAGTAGTATGTGATTGTCATGACTTTTCAACCCTTGCAATGTCTTGCTCGTCAGATTCACACACTTTGAAATATTAGAAGAGTAACCATCAGGCACCTTGAGCATCTTCAAAATGGAAAGAAATGTATCTTTTTCCTTTGTAGTCATCGTATACTATGCAGCAGACATATATGCCTTGTTTCCCTCAGCTAACTGTAAATGAAACTGTTTCCTTAAACCCATTTCTTCCAAATCACGGCGTGCATTAACATGGTCCTTTGATTTCCCACTGACACCTAAAGTGGTCTACAATATTTTATCACAAACATTCTTTTCAATGTGCATGAGATCCAAATTATGCCTTAGCATGTTAGTTTTCCAATACGGAAGACTATAAAAAATACTTTTCTTTTTCCAATTGTGACCGCGCTGCCTACCCGCAGCTCGAATATTACGTACCGGAGGAGCCACCAAATCCTGAATTTCATATACCGTGCGGATGTTTTCTTCCTCAATTTGCGATAACATTTCGACTCCTGTCATGATCTTTGGTGCTGGGCTGAACTCTCTAGAACCATCAAATGCCACTCTGTCCTTTCTGAACCTGTGCTGAGGGGGGATAAAACGTCTGTGACCCATGTATGCCCATTTTTTTGAATGCTTAAGCCATACAAATTTTTTACTTTTGTTGCAACAAGGGCAAGAAAATTCCCCTTTCGTACTCTAGCCTGATAAATTTGCATAAGCTGGGAAGTCATTGATTGTACACAATAAAGCAGCCTGCAGTTTGAACATTTCATTCGTTTCACAGTCATAAGTCATCACACCATCGCCCCAAAATTCATTCAACTCATCAATCAATGGCTGAAGGTAAACATCAATCTTATCCCCCAGACTTTTAGGTCCATCAATAAGAGTGGAAAGTAATATAAATTGTTGCTTCATACAAATCCACGGAGGAAGATTATACGGAACCAACACCACAGGCCATGTGCTATGAGTTGCACCAACCATAGACTTGAATGGATTGAAACCATCTACTGCCAATCCCAATCAGACATTACGAACATCTTTGGAAAAGTCGGGATGTCTCTTATCAAAATCCTTCCATGCATGAGAGTCTACCGGGTGGGTTAACATATCACTTTCATGAACTCTTTCTGCATGCCATCTCATTAAATTAGAAACTTTAGATGACATAAAAAATCTTTTCAACCTTGGTTTAAGGGGAAAGTAACGCATTTTCTTTACGACAATCGGTTTCCCCTGTATCACAATCTGACTTTGATGAGTCTGATTTCCCCTGTTCTCTTTCCACCTAGAAGCACCACAAACCGTACAAATATCCAAATGGGTAGTTTCCTTTCTAAACAACATATAGTTGTTTGCACATGCATCTATGGTCTCATATGTAAAACCTAAGTTCTCTATCAGCTTACGAGCATGGTAATACGACTTGGGAATCTTAGCGTCGACAGGAAGAACCTTTTTTAATAACACCAACAGCATGTCGAATGATGTGTCTGACCAATGATTCAAAGTCTTCAAATGCAACAACTCCACGATAAACGAAAATTTATTGAAAGAAGTACATCCAGGATATAATTCTGTTTTTGCATCATCAATTGCTTCATAAAACCTCCTCGAATCACGATCTGCACCAGAGCGAAGATTTATCTCACCGGTCTCAAGATTCTAGATGTCAATGCCTTCAGGATCCAACCCACGTACCATTTCAGTAAGCATTTCATGCATTGGATCATTCATCCTTGTATCAACATCCATCTGAACTGTATCCGTATTTTCACAACGAACATATTCTTCTCCATGACGAGTCCAACTCTTATAATTTCTCAGAAATTCATTAAAGAATAGGTGTTCCCTCACAGTATCTCATGTGAATTGATATCTGTTAGCACATTTTCTACATGGACAACTAATATAGTCACTTTCAAATCCTCTGGTGAAGTCAATAAACTGCATAATGCCATTGAAATACTCTCTAGACGTTCGATTTGGAAGATCAATCCAACTCTTATCCATAATAAGATCCCTATAACAAACATTTACACAAGAATTATTACATTTTCATTTTTCATATCAAATATAATTAAAATAAATACTAATTAATTGTTTGTGAACCGTTTATAAAATAATAATGTAAGTGAAATCCCATTTCATACCTGATTGCGCTACAAACCTGAAAGGGAGGGGAGCCGAAGGCGGTGCTGCGAGAGGAGAGGCAGTGGTGGGGAGCCGGAGCTGGTGCGGCGAGGGAGGGGACGAAGAGGAAGGGGACGGGGGTTGGCGGTGTGCGGGGGGGGGGGGGGGGTGTTTGGGGTGCTGGGGGGGAGGGACGAGGGGGCGGAGGTCGGAGGCCGGAGGGGCTGGAGGCCGAAGGCCAGAGGGCGGCCGGAGGGCTGCCGGAGGGCTGGCGGGCTGCCGAAGTCAGGTAGCGGGAGGCCCGAGGGTAGAGGGAGGTCGCAGGGCGGAGGGCGGCCGCAGCCGGAGGGAGGAGGGCGGCCGGAGGAGGGAGGGGCCGGCGGAGGGCGGCCGAAGGGTGGAGGGCGGCCGGAGGAGGGCGGGGCCGGCAGAGGGCGGGGCGGCGGAGGGCGGGGCCGGCGGAGGGCGTGGCGGCGGAGGGCGGGGCGGCGGAGGGCGGGGCGGCAGAGGGCGGGGCGGCGGCGGGCGGTGCGGCGGAGGGCGGGGCAGTGGGGAGGGCGGGGCGGTGGGGAGGGCGGGGCGGCGGGGAGGGCGCGCGACGGGGAGGGCGCGCGACATCGGGGAGAGCGCGGGCGACGGGAGGGGGGAATTCGGGGGGGGGGGGGGGGGGGGGCGCTTCGCGAGAGGAGGGGGCGCGGAAGCCCCCATTTTTTTAAGGAAATGTAGCGACCGCCATTGGCGGTCGCTATAGGTTAAGGGGCTCAAAAGCCCATATTTCTAGTAGTGTTCATTTTGAGTAAACTGATTTTCCCGAGATTTCATTTTTATTATGCTCCACCAATCGCTCAAGTCTCTTGAAGTAGCACAGTACTTTGCATAATAAATTTAATGTGCCTGTTGAGCCAGTAAAAATGGTTCATTTACTATAAGAAGACTTTTATATTTAATATCAACGATTCCATGAGTCGGATGAACACACAAACCTCTCTCAGTATCCAACCACCGACATTTAAACATTGTTATGCAATTCTGTCCTAGATAACACAGCTCAATAATTTCATCCAAAATGCCATAAAAGTCAACTTCAGTTTCTCTATGATGTGATCCTCTCAAGTAAACTTCATTGTTCATTGTTTTTTATTCCCCGTATGCATGTGTATGAAATCAAAAACCATTCACCACATATGCAGTATAACATTTAACTATTTTAGATGGTGGGTTACTCAATATACACAGTTGCTTATCAATTTTATCAGCATATTGAGACACCTGAAAATTTGTAAAACAATTATCAATATAATAAATAATAAACAGAATTGATATTAAACCATCAATAATTTATGTTACCAGTTTTTGAAACCATTGAGAATTTTTTTGTCTGCGTTCTTCAAGAGCAGCTGCTGTAATTTGTGGAAGTTGTTTCTTGATATGATTATAATATAACCTACAAATAAAATAAGTTTAAATACTGTAACATAAATTATAGAATAAGTGATAGAAACACTCACAGGACAAATGATGTCATTTCTTCACAGTTGAGCAGAACGTATGTATGAGCTCTGTGATGTTCATCATCTGAAAGCCATTGTTCATGAACTTCACCAAAAGCCTGTTGCGAATATTGATAGTTTTAATATTTTATGAATTTATTATTATTTTAATAATATTAAAAAAATTTCGTAAATATTGATAATATAATTTTTTTTATTACTAATTATTACTAATTATTACTAATTATTACTAATTAT
The DNA here is from genome assembly GCA_963277665.1 of Viscum album. Taxonomy (NCBI): domain Eukaryota; kingdom Viridiplantae; phylum Streptophyta; class Magnoliopsida; order Santalales; family Viscaceae; genus Viscum; species Viscum album. The sequence continues at coordinate 1,459,797 of CAUJRU010000143.1, forward strand.
TACTAATTATATATATTTATTACTAATTATTACTAATTATTACTATTTATTACTAATTATTACTAATTATATCTATTTATTACTAATTATATCTATTTATTACTAATTATTACTAATTATTACTAATTATATCAATTTATTACTAATTATATCTATTTATTACTAATTATATCTATTTATTACTAATTATATGTATTTATTACTAATTATATCTATTTATTACTAATTATATGTATTTATTACTAATTATATGTATTTATTACTAATTACATCTAATTATTACTAATTATATCTAATTATTACTAATTATTACTAATTATTACTAATTATTACTAATTATATCTAATTATTACTAATTATATCTAATTATTACTAATTATATATAATTATTACTAATTATATTTGATTATTACTAATTATTACTAATTATATCTAATTATTACTAATTATATCTATTTATTACTAATTATATCTATTTATTACTAATTATATCTATTTATTACTAATTATATCTAACTATTATTAATTATATCTATTTATTACTAATTATATCTATTTATTACTAATTATATCTATTTATTACTAATTATATCTATTTATTACTAATTATATCCAATTATTACTAATTATATCTAATTATTACTAATTATATCTAATTATTACTAATTATATCTAATTATTACTAATTCTATCTAATTATTACTAATTATATCTAATTATTACTAATTGTATCTAATTATTACTAATTGTATCTAATTATTACTAATTGTTACTAATTATATCTAATTATTACTAATTATATCTAATTATTACTAATTATATCTAATTATTACTAATTATATCTGTTTATTACTAATTATATCTGTTTATTACTAATTATATCTATTTATTACTAATTCTATCTATTTATTACTAATTGTATCTAATTATTACTAATTATATCTAATTATTACTAATTATATCTAATTATTACTAATTATATCTAATTATATCTAATTATTACTATTTATATCTAATTATTACTAATTATATCTATTTATTACTAATTATATCTAATTATTACTAATTATATCTATTTATTACTAATTATATCTATTTATTACTAATTATATCTATTTATTACTAATTATATCTAATTATTACTAATTATATTTATTTGTTACTAATTATATTTATTTGTTACTAATTATGTCTAATTATTACTAATTATGTCTAATTATTACTAATTATGTCTAATTATTACTAATTATGTCTAATTATTACTAATTATATCTAATTATTACTAATTATTACTAATTATATCTAATTATTACTAATTATATCTAATTATTACTAATTATATCTAATTATTACTAATTATATCTAATTATATCTATTTATTGCTAATTATATTTATTTATTGCTAATTATATCTATTTATTGCTAATTATATCTAATTATATCTAATTATTACTAATTATATCTAATTATTACTAATTATATCTAATTATTACTAATTATATCTATTCATTTCTAATTATATCTATTTATTACTAATTATATCTAATTATATCTATTTATTGCTAATTATATCTATTTATTACTAATTATATCTATTTATTGCTAATTATATGTATTTATTGCTAATTATATTTAATTATTCCTAATTATATCTAATTATATCTAATTATTACTAATTATATCTAATTATTACTAATTATTTATAATTATCACTAACAATATCAATTTCTTAGTAAAAATAAATAAAAATAAAAATAAATTGAAATCTAATTTAATTACAACTAATAAACAACAATTAAAATTAACATAAAAAATAAAATAAATATAAAAAAATAAAATATAAATAACTTAAACTTTGATATTTTGAAGGTATTGGCGCCTTCCAATTGCTCTGGTCGAAAAAAATTCAACTAAAGTAAATTTTTTCGTTGAAACTGAAAAATGAAGAGAGTGAGAGAGGCAGATCTGAGAGATTTGGAAACAAACGGGTGGGGAGTATATATAGGTTAGATTAGTTGCGACGGGATACCCGTCGCAAATAATGGGGGCCCGTCACAAATACCCTTCCCCACATTTATTACTGTCGGCGGTTAAAAGGGTATTTGCGACGGGTACTCGTCACAAATACCCTTGCGCGGTTCGGCGCGCAAGCCGCGAGGTTTGGCGCGCAAGTCGCACCAAACCATTTGCGACGGGAGACATCTCCCCGTCGCAAATAATTTTCGCACAGTTTGGCGCACAAGTTGCGCCAAATCATTTGCGATGGGAGACGAAATCTCGTCGCAAATAAATGGTTATTTGCGACCGGGAAGTTTTCCCGTCGCAAATAACCTCTTGGACGAGTTATTTGCGACGGGGATTATTCCCGTCGCAAATAACCCGTCACAAATATTGATTTTTCCCATAGTAGGGGGGCAGTGGGGGTGCAGGTGGGGGGGGAGGGGGGCTGGGTGCAGGGGGGTGCAGGAGGGGGCGGGGGGCAGTGGGGGTGCAAGTTGGGGGGGGGAGTGGGGGGTGAAGTTTAGGGGGGTAGTTAGGGTGAAGGGGGCAAGGGGTAGTGGGGGTGAAGGGGGCAGGGGGAGGGGGTGCAGGGGGAGGGGGGGTCCTAGGGGGGGGGGTCCGGGGGGGGTGCCTGGGGGGTCCAGGGGGTGTCTAGGGGGGAGGGGTGTCCAGGGGGTGTCTGGGGGAGGGTGTCCAGGGGGTGTCGAGGGGGTGTCCGGGGTGGGGGGTGTCCAGGGGGGTGTCCGGGGGGGGGGTGTCCAGGGGGTGTCCAGGGGGTCCAATGGGGGTGTCCAGGGGGGGTGTCCAAGGGGGGTGTCCAGGGGGTGTCCAGGGGGGTCCAGTGGGGGGTGTCTAGGGGGGTGTCTAGGGGGGGTCCAGTGGGGGTATCCAGGGGGTGTCCAGGGGGGTCCAGGGGGTCTAATGGGGGTGTCCAGTGGGGGTCCACTGGGGGTGTCCAGGGGGTCCACTGGGGGGTGTCCAGGGGGGTCCAGTGGGGGTGTCCAGGGGGGTCCATGGGGGGTGTCTGGGGGGTGTTTAGCAAGGGGTGTCCAGGGGGGTGTCAAAGGGGGGGGGGTGTCTGGGGGGTGTTTAGCAAGGGGTGTCCAGGGGGGTGTCCAGTGTGGGGTGTCCAGTGGGGGTGTGCAGGGGGGTGTCTAGGGGGAGGGGGTGTCCAGTGGGGGGTGCAAGGGGGGAGGGGTGTGGTTTCACAGTGGTTCCATTATTTCTGATAAGAACTTTTCTATTGTTTCACACTGGTTTGCATTCTGGTTTGCAGGATCAAGGTGAAACCAAGGTGGGCAATTGTTGTTTCTGGGAAAACCATTTATACCCACGGTTCTTTAAACCGTAGGTATATATGTTGCTGCGAAACTATCTATACCCACGATTCAACGAACCGTGGGTATGTGTGGTGTGAAGAAAACTATCTATACCCACAGTTTACTTAACCGTGGGTGTATAATTTGTGTTGTAAAAGTGTATACCCACGGTTTACTAGAATCATGGGTAATATGAAATTTCAGTGGGCTATACCCACAGTTTCTGCAAAACCGTGGGTATAGGGAAATCCCGATGCCTCAGGAGCCCACGGTTCATGAAATTGTGGGTATAGATTATACCCAAGGTTTCATGGGCTATACCCACGATTTCAAACCGTGGGTATAGAGCAATTTTCCAATAGTGATTTCATCTATTCTTATTGCATTCCTTTTCTCAAATTTCTGTTATATACTGCCATTCTTTTCTTTGCATATTAATATAGAGAAGTGTGGGGTGATGTTCTTTCCATGGAGTAGGACTACAGTGGTCCGAACCTGGTAAATCTCCTAGTGTTCTTTGTCTTTCCATCATTTCATTTTAAATTGTGTCTTTAGTGTGTTATTGTCTTCATTTCTTTACTTATACTGTATTTATTTTCTCTACTTTATTTGAAGTGCCTTTTCAGACCCGATATCTTGTTTATTTCTATTGAGGGTGGGTTATTGATTCACTGCCTCTTCCTGTAATTTTTTGTGAGTCTCTCAGATACCTCTCTATAACACTTTTGTTACCTGAAATTTCTTATCTACAATTGGTGTGCCACGTTTCCCGAGTAAAGCACGCGGTTAGGGATTTTTCTTGCTTGGGAAACTCTTCCTGAATTACGGGACATTGGTTTAGAACTAGTGGTTGAACCAGCTGAACTGTTGGCGAAGAGGGTGGTGCAGGGTCGGTCACAAGGCAAGTGCATCATCTGGTGGAAGGGGTTGTCGGTTAAGGAGTCAACATGGCTAGATGTAAAGACCATTTCACCATAATTTTCAACTATTCACCTTGGGGGCAATGTACCTTTTGAGGAGGGAATTGTTATTAATGGGGTTGTGATATCTCGAATTTTCTATGTATTATTTTTAAATATTATATGGAATTATTTTGAGACCAGGCTTTGTGACGGAATGCGATTCTAAGGCCCGGGGTGCCCGAAATAAATGTTTGAAATAAATTTAAACTCCAAATAGTACACGTGAGCGGTTTTCCCAAAAAAGTGAAATAAATTTTAAATGGGGGCCTATATCAGAAATTTGAGGGCATCATTGCGTTTAGAGCAGCGACTTTACCTTAGGTGGGGCCTAACATCGGCCAGCGCGGGTCGGCTGCAAAACTTAGTTTTCAAACGTTTTAAAAGAAATAAAATAAATAAATAATTTATTTTATTTTGATTTCCTTTCTGATGCAACAACCTACTTCCTCCTCTTTAATTAGTTGCTTATGGAAAATTCACAGTGTTAGCCACATAACCCTGTGAATTGACGATCGTCGTTGGAGCTGTGGAGGAGAACCCGTTGGCAGACGATGTCAGAGTGATCGATTGACGCACCTCGGATTCGACGGAACCTCGCCAACGAACACGACGTGACAATCATTCTTCAATCGAATAAAGGTAGGGGTTTGTTATTTTGATTTAGTTCTTTCCCATTCTTGGATTAAATGATGAATCTGGATCAACCCAAAAACAAGTTGATCCGCAGATCGTGCGTTCTTACGAGAGGGTGTTAATTTCCATTTCTTTTGGGGTTTTGATTCGGGAATTGATTTTATGATAATTGTTTGATTTTAATTTTGATTCGCTTGTTAACACTATTAAAGGGAGTGGATCGACGCTACGATGAACGATGGCGGAGGTGTGTTCCTCCTTTGTTCATTGAATTTCTTCCTCCTTTTAACCTTGCGTTCTTCATGTTCTTCGCGGGACAATGAACAATGGATTTTTGCACACCCGTTTCACAATGCAACAATCCCAAAGTGTAGATCTAGCATCGTGAGAACCTAATGGAGGTACGACGATGATGATGGTGGACGAATCGACATGGTTCAGGTGAAATCTACCTTCGACCATTCTTCATGAGGGTGGATCGAAACTTGTTTTCAGGGCCGATTGGAGGCCCAAAACTAACAAAAATGGACTTTCAATATTGGGGTGACCTTGAACCTTGAGTTTCGAAGCAATTAGATGGTCAGATCGAAGATCAGAGGATCACCCAGAGCGCGGCGATGAAGAACATAGATTCTAGAAAATTGTGATAAGCACGACGTGTATCCCGAAGAACATGTCATGTAGGGTCCTCCTGGCAGTGACTAGGGTTTTCGCGCTACACACGACATGCTCCTGGGCGCACATGAAGTGTGGGACCCACCCAGCGGCGACTGGAGTTCTGGGTGACAGGATGCATAGACACGGCATGTGGTTCCTTACGTCGACTCGGCATGTATCTCAGAAGATACACGAACATGGGGTGAATTACACGACATGTACTCCACCACACGGTCGGATACGCGGACTACCTAGTGTACCGATACACGGTCTGGGACACACATGTTGAATACATGTACGGGCACATGGCCAGCGTGCACAGAGTCCTCCCCGGGTAGCGGAACACAGCATGTCACTCTCTTACATGTCGTGTATAACTTCTTTTATACAACAAGCATTACGACATGAGTCTTTGTACACGATCAGTACCTAGGTTCAGAGGATATAGAGTGTGACCCGTCTACACACCGCGTACTTCTCAGTACATGGCTTGATCCTCTTATCCATCATTTCTTGGATAGGTTTTGTTTGGATTAGTTACCCTTTGCTCATTCCCCTGAAGGTCAGATTTCGTTTCCATCTATAGGAGCATGATCCCTTCAGTAGGACTTTCTGAGATAGAGTCAGGTATCCCTCCAAGAGGCCCAGAGAGAGATCCTATATCCATTCTTGACCCTAGGTAGAGTCAGGTATCGACATGACCAATCCTACAGTACGTCGATCCTCTACTTAGAAGGTGAATCTGAATGAGTTGTGGTATCCGCCAAGGCCCTGACAGTGATCCTCATCCGTGTATCATGATCTTTTCCCACTCAGGAGTGTGTTCTCTTGGAATGAGTGTATCCGTTCTCTCTTCAGATCTATCAATGCATCTTTCTCTCTTATGGATTTTTCTGATTAATAGTACTTCTCGGACGGACGTCATCAGAGCTATCAGACTCGTGGAGTGAGTTCTCCTGGACGAGTGCTTCATGGAATCTTCGAACTGAATCCCTAGCGGGGGTATGCGGTCATTGTAGACTACGAGTCTGGGTTTCAAGTATATCTGGATGTGTTTCTCTTGCTATATGTTCAGTAGACATATACTGTGTAGATACTATTGTACCTTTAATTTATGTATTTCTTTGTGGTTTTCAGGGTCCTTTACTAAGTATCGTTATACTCACCCTTGCACGGGATTTTCTTGCACGTGTCGTGTCTTGTGCAGACGAGCAGCCTTTTGACAGAGTCCAGGGCATACCAGGACCAGACTGAGCTTTTTGAGTTCCCTACAGGACGAGGTGTTCCTACGGCTACAAGCAGCAGTCCCAATATATTGGGACCAAGCTGAATAGAGAAAGAAATTTGAAGAGATTTCTTTTGAAGCGTGTTGTCTTTTATTATAAAAGAGGATAAATCAATTCACTTTTTAAAAGTCTTGGAGAAATTAGATGATGCTTTTCTGATTTGTATTTCACAAATATCATAGGTTAGGAGAGCTTATGATGCAAGCCTTATGAAGGAAAGGGGGAGTAAAGGTGTTTCCGGTCATATATAGTTTTTATTGGAAGTAAATATGCTGGTGGACGACAAGGAAGTTATAGTACTTTCACTACATGAAAATTACAATTTCGTGGTGGTTATTTTTGGATATGGCGGCGGTTTAAACCGCCGCTATATGCTTCTGCGGCGGTTTCTGAAAACCGCTGCTAAATTATGTGTCGGAAAACTATTGGTAGCGGTTAAAGCAGTTTAGCGGCGGTTTATGGGAACCATCGTAGTTGGTGCATTTTCGCGGTGGTTATAATGTTTTTAGCTTCGGTTAAAACCGTCGCTAAAAAAAGTAATTCCCTGGTCAGAAAAACCGCCGCTAAAAACATTATAACCACCACGAAATACGCACAGAAGATGCACTACTACAAAAATGGGCAAGAGAAGCACCACCCTTTTATCAGTGCTAAAAAAAGCACTGATAAAGGGGGGCCTTTATCAACGCTAAAAAAAGCGCCGATAAAGGGTCACTTTTAACTGCGTTTTTTTTGCGCTGATAAAGGGGACCCCTTTATCAGCGCTTTTTTTAGTAGCGCTGATAAAGGGGGAATTTATCAGCGCTTTTTCCTAGTGCTGATAAAATTTTTATTTAAAAAAAATAATGAAAAATAATATATTGTTATATAAGTATATTTATATTGATATAAATATAATATATATTTTTTAAATATGTTTTAGATAAGTATAAATAGACTATTACATTTAATATATAAGAAATTTAGTGAAAATGGATTTAAAATATTTTAAAAAATATTATTAATTAAAAATTTCCTAATTATCATTGATTAATAATCATTTAATAACAATCTGAAGACACAAAAAATCAAAAAAATGAATAAAAGATCTAAAATAAGTTCAAAATGTAACTCAAACTTCAAACGACCATAACTTTTGATCCTGGTGTCCGTTTGAGCTCTACAACATATCAAATCAAATATTGCAACGATCTCTACATGATAATGACTTAATAGAACCTTTTGTCACATTTTTCGAGGCCCAAAAAGGCCCAAAAGGCCTCCAAAACTGAGTTTTTAATCAGGATACCCCGATTATTTAACATTCAAACAGGTATAACTTCTGATCCAGATGTCCTCTAGGCCTGTACCACATATCATATCGAATATTGTTTCATTTTCTTTGATTTTACTGGTTGTGGAGTTGAAACGGACTTTTATATTAGAAGTTATGGTCATTTTAACATTCTATGTCTTTTTAAATACACACACACACACACACATATATATATATATATATTTATTTGTAAATGTGTGTGTGTGTGTGTGCGTGTCTCTGTGTGTGTGTGTGTTGTATATATGTATGTATGTATGTATTTATTTATTTATAAACACGCATAAAAAAACATATTTTATAAATGTATTTAAAACTAATCTTATAAATATATATTAATTAATATACAAATAAATATATGGATAAAAAATTATAACTAAAAATATATATATAAATAATTATAAATATAAATTAATATATGAATATATATATATACACTAATATATGAATAAATATTTATGTATTAATATAACTAAATTTATTTATATTAATATGAATCTATATTAATATACGAATAAATATAAATATATATATATATATAAATAAATAAATATAAATATACGAATAAATATATATTTTAATAAATGAATAAATATATATGTATTAATATAACTAAATATATTTATATTAATATGAATCTATATTAATATACGAATAAATATAACTATATATAGATATAGATATATCATTAAATATAGAAAAAAACGAAATGGCTTAGTGGTAAAGGTGCAAGCCTGCAAGGGGGGAGGTCACGGGTTCAAGTTCGGGTGGAAACAAGGAGGTGCACGTGGGAAAAGGCAGCGCGCAAGAGAGTGGGAGGGGGTCTGCCTAGCGTTGATGGGGGGGGGGTCAAGCGTTGTTAAAATCCCCCCCCGCATTATATATTCTTTTTATATATTTTTTAATTTTTTTAACTTTTATCAGCGCTTTTTTAGTGCTGATAAAAGGTGTTTTTATCAGGGCTTTTCTGAGCACTAATAAAAGGGACCCCCTTTATCTTCGCCTCGATTAACAACGTGTTTTTTAGCGCTGTTAATGCACTTTTATAGCTCCGATAAAAGCCATATTCATAGTAGCGATAGGACACTGTAGCGGCGGTTTTAACCGCCGCTAAATTTAAGATCGTAGCGGTGGTTAGAACCGCCCGCCTCTAATAGAAAAATACCGAAAGTTAGCGGTGGTTAAAACTACCGTTAAAAAAAGATTTACAAAAAAACAAGCAATTTATATAGCCCTTGTACCAGTGCCTTGAAAAAAAAACCATTCCAAGAATACCAAAAGACCAACAGAATACATACTACAATCAATATGAAAAGAGATGCTTAACTAATCACAACCAAATGCATCGTTCGGCAGGTAAAGGAATGCAGATAAACATATCACATGGCCATTAGACCTTTAAATGAAATTATAAACAAGCATGTATGTCATATTTCATGAAAAAAATGCCAAGCCTAGGTTCAACCTATTCCATCTATACAAGTTCCAACCCTAACATAACCATTCATATCAACATACATCCCACTATCATTGGTGCTAACTACTCCAAAAACTCAGGCCTCCCTACCATACCTCATCAACCAATAGCCATCCCAAGATCACATAACATCATATAGAAAGGCCTACATCCAAAGAAATAAAAAGAAAAAAAACATCAAATAGAGTTAATATGGAATCTAGTCCCTAAAATAACAATCCATCCATCATAAGAAAATGGGCTTACTCGACACCATAAATTTATCTTTATCGAACTAATTGTTCAATTAAAGTCTTGGATTAATCAATTTATTTATGACATGTTACTAATATTGAAAATATAAATTAACTAGAATGTCCACCATCAAATATTCTTGTTTAAATAAAATTTAAAGAATAAATTCACAATAATATGCCTCTAATATTAAAAACAACATGAATTTTTAGCTTCGTTATCTTTATCCAATTCCATTTACATATTGATGAAAAATTTATATAAACATGCATTAGGCATCAATTTATTTCCATCAAATTATAATTAAGAATATAGTAGTAAAAAATCCAGATTTTATTATTTTGGAAACCAATTATAACCAAAATTACATTGCATAATGATTTTCATCATATTATACTTTAGGGGAACTTGGGTTGATATTCAATCCTTGGTTGAGTTCACATACAAATAAAACCAGAATTCAATTCAAATGAAACATTTTGATGCTCTTTATGGTTGGATGTTTCACTCACTAATATGTTAGCATTAGGATGGGAGGTAGTAATTGTGGGTCGTTCGTGATTTTAGAGGCATTTGTGAGATTGTACAAGATCAAGAATCATTTAATCACTTATCATTTAAAATAGATATCATATGAAAATGGTAGGAGGCAACACATGGAATTCATTGTTTGTGTTTGAGTTTTATTATGGGAGACTCCTCAATTAGGGAATCAATGATTGCAAAAGCAAAGGATGCCGACACTGAAGTTTATGGGGTTGTTCATTATTATCAAGAGTGTCATGATAGTGGAATTCTATTTGGAATTTCCTCCACAATATAAAGGAATGCATGATGTTTTACATGTCTCTAATATTCATTTGTACATTCTCGATCAAAATTATGTGATCAACTATGAAGAATTTCAGTTGGAGCCTTACCCCACATTTGTGGGGCGCTCAGTGTGAATCATGGACTGTAGTGAGAAAATGTTTTGAAGAAAGCCGATGTCACTTGTTAGAGTCATATGGGAGCATGAAAGTACACATGAAGAGTCTTACAAGTGATAATATTATGTGTGAGCTCAATAGCCCTAGTTTTTTGGGTGTGAAATATAGAGGCACTACTCAAGGATGATAAATCCTCAGAGGGGGAGATTATAATGACTTGAAGTTTTCCAGGGGACTTAAGCCTTACATTATACCCTTCTTTAACTTTTTCTGAGATATTATTTTATTGGATGAATTCTTAGGTAGTTTGTTTTTGGGTTTTAAGCTTTATAGAGGCCTCTAAATGGTTTCATGATAGGAACATGGTCATGGGAAACCATGTGGTTCTCCCCAGAAAACCATGTGGCTTGGTTGAAGAAGGATACTAGGTGGGGCATGGTTGGAACACAGTTAGAGATGATCATGAATCATTTACCTTGAAATATATGTGTCTCAGAATAGAGGAAAAAATAATTGTTAGCACATAATTTACCAAATGAGAATATTCATTCACTGATGATGTGCTAGAATCTCACATTCAAATAAGGAAGAATGGAGAGAAATGAGTCTCAGGGAAAGTAGAAAAGACCAAGAGTATCATGAATACCAGGGAAAGTAGAAAATTTTGATGTTCAATATTTTTAAATGTTAGAAATGGAAATGTAGTGGTAAATGAATTGGGCTAGAAAATGTAGGATATGGGAGAACTGATTTCATTATTTGAATAAAATATCTTATCTTTAATGTAAGACTAGTTGGTGGGTGTAGTTGAGGGTTTAGGGGAATCAATGTGGGTATCCTTAGAGATAATGTCTTAATTGGTTAAACAAGTAAAGACAAGTTAGAATATTGTTCTGGAATGTATCATGATGTGTGATAGGTTGGAAGAATGTGAAACTATTTCAGGATTGAATTTTGATATACATGGAGTGTTTATAGTTCGTAGCATGGTAATGGTCATATATTCCATGACAGATGAGTTTATGAGATCCTATAATGCTTTGAAGTGGGATGTTCACCCAGGGACGACAAACCTAATAAATTTAGGGAAAATGAATCATAAAAAATGAATCATCACAATAAAGAATTGATATACATGGTGCATACCACACTCTAGAAATCAAGACATAAAAGGAAACATTAGAAATCAATAAAATACATAAAAGGAAACATTATAAATCAAGAAAATGTTAGGTCATGAAAATGTTTGGTGGCAACTATATTCCACACATGATACATATACAAACTGACTATTACCATATTTGTCTAACATATCAACAATACAACTAATCACTGTTCGATGATGAACACATATTGTCACCCTCTCCACCTCTATCTCCACTTCCTGCTACCACCTGTAAGAACATTATATTGAAAATTAAATAGTGTTTCATATTTATATTTAAACTTAAAACCAATAAAAGTTTGTAAACTAAATGATTTTGAATTTTTGTGATTTACCTGCTCACCACCAGTCGATGCAATACCACCGGGGGCATATCTGCTCATCTGCTGACGTATATCAGTCAACGCTTTCTGAAAAGTGGATATCTGATCCCCCTGGTCTTGAACTGTGTTTCGTAGAGAAGCAATCTCTATCTGAGAATCTCTGAGTATGGACTGACTACAACCAGGAGTATATGCAGCTAAAATCCCCAGTGGACTGCCAAAGACATCAGATGGTACGGGTCCCAAACCCATCCCGCACACTCTACCAGGATGCTCCTTTCCAAGGACTTTAGCAATCGGGTCATCCTGGGAGACTGAGTAGGATTGCCTAGGATTGGAATCCCATAGTTCTTTAATTTTTACCTATAAATAAAATATAAATATATATTAACATAGTAAAAACTGATAATAAGTTATTATAATGAAAAAATGAGTTCATACCCCAACTTCTTTGGCAGACTCATTAACAAAACTTCCATCATATTTTTTGGGAACATACAACCACACTCCAGTTCGGGATGCTTCGTGCCCTAAACTTTGTGATCGCATTAAACAAATATAAATAAAAAATTTAATAATTTAAATCGATAATATTGTCTTATCAATATTTAAACTAATGAAAATATTACCAGAGTCGATCGACTTCTAGAAAAGCTTTTTGACCCCGCAGTGTGAGGGAGGACTTTCTTAGCCCGACTTGATGCATTATTTCTCGAGAGATCCTAAAATAAATAAAATTCAATTTAATAGTAATGTATTCAATGTCATATCCTCTTCATATACATTTATAAATGTAAAATGAGGTTAATATAATAATATATATTTAAATATCATATGATTCTCATCACGATGTTTGTCAACAAAAAATTTTCACTGTTATTTGGGTACCCCATTGGGTAGCTTCTCATACATTTGTTGGATGGTCAACAAAGTATAATTGACATCGCTCCACAATCTCCATTTTAAGTCTTTACATTTCTTACTAAGAATTTTCAACATCCACTTTTGTGCTATCACATCAGCAACTGTAAAGTGGAAAAACATCTGTATACAGAAATTAATTTTGAGCATATTAATAACATGAAATTAAATTACACCATAATGTATTAAAATTACCTTTATTTGGGAATCAAAAACTTTATTTTTCCAACTCGGAGTCATATGTCTCCAATCATCATAAGAAATGGGAAGGGAAATGGGCTCCGATGCCAGCTGGCCTAGAATTTGGCCAAGTAATCCCGCGACGTTATCCGTAGGGACCCCATATGAATCAAATGGGACAACTATCTTCTCTCCATTTATATTCCACACAACTGAACTTTTTATATTTTTCTTCACAGTTTCATTTTTTCATCTTTAATGAACAAACAATTAGTATAAAAAAAGTACAATAAATTTATTTATATTAAAATTTGTACCTATAACAGTGACCCTCCAGTATTCCCGTGATGAACTATATTCTCTCCATTCATTTCTCCATGCATTATTTTTTTTTCTGTTTTTTGTTGTATATAGATGTTGGTCATGTTGAAGATACAGAAGCAGTCTATTTATGGTTGGAGAAAGTGGTTGCTGATGAAGAGATGAAAAACACTACTTAGAATATAATGAATCAATTATCATATGAAAAACTTGTTCATCTTTGGTTCCTCAAGAAGGAATGAGTATGATACTAATTTACTAGAAGTCTATAATATACTTTTAATACCAATTAAATGTTCATAGAATAAATAATAGACAATACATATAGAATTTCCAGTGATTTATATGTGTTTTTATTCTAATATGATATAGGAATGAGGGCTTATAAATCACTGTGTCCCTGGGGAATGTAGTATTTGGATGTCAAAGGATACTGACTAGCCCAGAGGGTAGGAAAGTATTATTCATGGAGTGGTTTTCCCTTTAATAATCCACTATGGTAAAATATTAAAGTAAAGAACTCAATAATCGTAAGTAGTATATATAAAAGATAAAAATATAAATTGATGTATGAGACTAAATCTATTTTTTTCAAATTAAGAATTAATCTAGGGTATATATAAAATACATCCCAATTGAAAATTTCATATACAATAAAACTAAAATATCTAGAAAATAATATAATAAAACCCCTCAACATGACATAAAAAACATATAAAATCAACTTGATGATGTCTCCTAAAATCATCTCATACTTATTTAGAGTTTTTACCCTTAGCTGCATCACCATGATTTTAATATGTATTAACTCAATTTGTGTATATAAAGGGTGTAAGAAATAATGCCAATAAACCCTTAAATAACCAAAGAATGACAAATTTTAATTTTATCATATATTATAGGGGAAGGCTATTAAATTATTTAATGAAATCATAAAAAGATGATCTCTAAGGATTATTTCACAAACCAAGTCACCCATAGAACTTGTATACCAATATTAGATAATGCTGGTGGATGCTATAAACACCCACCAAGGAGTATGGTATCAAAAAACATGGCTCATGTAAGTTTTTATACAAAACACATGGAAGATAGTATATCCCCATCAAACACATGGAATATAAAAAAACATGGTACCAAACACAAGGCCTAGCCAAAATCATGGATCAAATCATGTTATATAATGTCAATTCCAAATGCATTCCCTCTTGTAATATTTCTTAACTGATGACATTCACATAATAAAAAGATTAATGCCATAATATCAAAAACACATGTTTCTGATTCAATACATGAAGCTCATAATTATTCCATTTATATTGTATTGAAACAGTTAATTTATTTTTGAAAAAAATTAATGATAATAATCATTTTATTTAAACTATTATTACTTAAAAAATTCCAACAGGCATATTTATAAAAAACAAATTCATTTTAACTCTTAGTTTTAGATATTCCATTTTAATAAATAATAACCATATGTCATCCAATATATTTTTACATTATATTCATTAAATTATAACTTCCTGAAAAAAATCTTTCCATAATTTATAATCATCATTATAGAATCACAATAATCCATGACTAAATACATTAAATCAATTTCATGAGTTTTACACCAAATAAAATATATTTTTCATGTGGAAAATAAATACTATAAAACTTATTTAATAGAAAAATGTGTAATTTCAGAAATTTTATTCTTTATAAATAATCTAAGTTCTCACAACAATATTGTGAAATTATATAACAATAAACTACTATTTATAAAAAAACACAAACAAGATCCATGTCATTTTCTAGTAACACCCAACCTAATCATTAACTCCCTCTTACATACCTATAAAAATAGGATATATATAGCGGGTAAGAATACAAGTATATTTAGTAGGATCCTACCCAAAACCTCACATGAAAAATGTTGAATAAGCATAATAATATCTTAGAAAATAAACAAGGAAAAAAACACATTACCAATAGGGGCAGCGAGGCGTGCTGAGGCGTTGCGAGGTGCGCTGAGGGGCGGAAAGCACGGGTCAAGATCGGCAAGGCGTGCTGAGGGGTGGCGAGCACGGGTCAAGACCGGCGAGGCACGCTGAGGGGCGGCGATCTAGGTCTTCAGGGGTCGCATGGGTAGGGGGGAGAAGGGGGGGGGGGGGGTCTCACGGGGGTCAGGGGGGTGGGGGGAAGTGTCAACACTGTAAAAAAAAACACGGTTTAGCGGTGGTTTAGGGGGGGAAGTGTTTCCATGGAAACTCCGATGATGCTAAAGATCATCTATAGAAGGATATATATCACGATAGTGGAGTTTGTGCTGAAATATGAAGAGTTTTTGAAGAATACAAATCATATAAAAGAAGCATAAAGGTTATGGATGAATCATATATTGAAGGTGGCTTTGTTCTCCAGTGTTTGCCAGATTTTTGGGCCTGAAAATCGGAAGATGAAGACATGAGTTTTTGGTAGAGAAATCTGCTCGATAAATTCAAGGGGGTTTGAATAGTTTCCCACAATTGATGTTTTAGGATCAGAAAAATCAAATTTTGGAAAATGCATGGAGTGCGTGAAAAATTGGGAAAAGTGCGTGAACAATGAGGATGCACGAAAGATTGGTTTTGTGCACAATATGGAATGTTGTTTAAAATTTTGTGCGTAAGTGGTGTTTTGAGATCAAAACGAAGAAAAATTTCAAAGGTATGAAGCACGTGAAAAAATCAAGAAATTTCATGAAATATGATGTTGCATGAAAGAGTTTTTACGCGCATGAAGAGGGTTTTACGCGCAGATTAGTGTTTTTCGTGCAGGGTCAAAAATGCCTATAAATACGAGGTGACCCCCTCTCATTTGTTAAGTCTTGACACTTAGATAAATACCTAGATCTGAAGCACATAAAATTATATGCTAAGTTATTTGCGCGAAAAGAGAGAGGTTTGCACGGGAAAGGGAAGTTGCGCGAAAAAGTGAAAAGTTGCGCGAAAAAGGAAGTTGCGCGAAAAAGGAAGTTGCGCGAAATAGGTTTTCTGTGCCAAAAATGAATTTTTACGTGCAAGGCATTTGAATTTCATGAAAGATACCCTAAAGGTTGCACAAAAAAATTTAGGGTCTTCGAACGTACTCAGTTGTGCGTATGAGAGTTCTTACCAGCTTCTGGGTAGGAAAGTGAAGAGTTGTACTTCAGAGAATACACTTGTTGAATTGTAAAGAAGCACTGGAACATTTTATTGCCCTATTTGTGCTAAGAGGGTGCACACCCACTTACAGATTATACTCCAAGTTCTACATAAGTGTAAGGGTATATCCTACTCATTGTATTCCACATAAAAGGATTGTTTTCTAGTGGATTGTGTGGTACTGGATTATTTCCGTACCATACCAAGGATGTAACTACTCTTGTTGAGTAGTGAACCTTGTAAATATTGTGTTCTTGTGGTTGTGTGTGTTCATCAGGGAAAGAACTCTTTAACAGGAGGAAAATGTTGTTTCAAAAGAAAGGAAACATAAAATAAAAATATATCAATGATTCGCCCCCTCTCCCTCTCAATGATAATTGGATCCTAATTGGGTAAATTCACAGTACCTATTTGTGCTTACAGGATGGACTTTGTAATTTGAAGTCTCTTTCTTTTGGTAGGCTTGTATTCTGGCCCAATTTACTTTCCCCACTTTACTTTCATTGTACTCTGTTGGTTGGGTTTATTTGTATGCATGCATTTTGTTCCTTAGTGGTTTTTTTACATTTCAGTATTTGTGGTTTTGGAGATGTGTGCGTGTGTACAGGTACTTAGGCAATGCCTCCCATGTTAGTGATGTGCCTACTCGGTGCTAGTCACTAGCACTTGGCCTATTGGAGGTGGGATTGGGGAGTCGCTTCGCGAACCCCACCGGGACAGGTCGTGATGGGGGTAGTGGTCCTCGGTGATGTTAGTACAAGTCCTCTTATTACTCACACCTATCGGTGAAGGATAATAGGTGAGTTGGTTGGGCCGTGCCGTTGGTGGTGACGTGGCTAGTTGGTTAGAAGAACCACCTCTAAATAAGAGTTGCTCCTTTTTGGTGGGGTATTATTATAAACATGCAGCAATGATCCTGCTAGTCCCAAATCTCTGGAGGGGTGGTCTCTCTCTAGTTACACTCATTCGTAGTTCGAAGAAGCTCTAGGAGGTGGTCTCTTCTAGCTCCTGCTGCTATAAATCCATACCTTACTACCTAAAAGTGTAGAAGTGGTTATTATCAATAAAGTTTTAGGTTCAGTTGATTGATTTCCATTTCTTTGTTTCTTTCTTCTTCTTCTACATTTTTACTATTTATATAAAATTTTATTGTTGATCTAATCGATTCTATGAAAATTATGGTTAATTACAAGTTAGAGACAATGTTGATATTGAGTTAATTACCAAAGTGTGGGGCCACACTAGTTTTGCTGGTTAAAATCTCCACTCCTAATGGAAAGATCACCTTAGAAATGATGAAAGATATAATTATGAATGAAGAATCCAAGAGGAATAGTGATGTGGTTATACTTCTGAATCAAAATCACTTTAAAAAAATAAGGATGATAAAAATATTAAAGGAGAAAATGAAAGAATCTCGTGATCAAAATCAACAAAAGAGGAGGTGATCAAAATCCAAATCAAGATACAGTATGAGGAATTGTGGTAAACTCATACACTTAATTAGAGAGTGTTGGAAGTTAGTGGAACAAAGGAAACTGGAAGTTAAACCCCCAAAAAATAACATTGTTATTATTGGTGATGACTTCATTGTTGTTCAAGAAGTCAATCATGTCAATATTATAAACTAAGATTTAACATGGGTGATCTATTTAAGTATCTCCTACCATGACACTATCTAACAATATTTTTCATTTTACACTCCATAAAGTTTCGATCACATGAATATGGGAGATTTTTCCAAGAATCAAAGATATAAATTTGGATATTTGTGTTGATTGTGTCCTAAAAAAACAACAAAAAACATCATTTCATAGTTATTTTTTATCTATAAAAGAATTTTTTTTAGATTTAATACATATAAACGTCTCATTTAATTCTATTAATGATCACTCTAGAAAATTATGAGCATTTTCTTCAAAAAATAAATATCAAGTGAAAGAGTTTTCAAGTAGTTTCATCTGAAAATTGAGAGAGAAACAAGTAAACAATTAAAGTGTGTATGTGTTAACAATTAAGGAGAGTATCATGGTCCATTTTAAGAATAATGTATATGTTTAGAAATTACGTTGAAAAAATCAATATAAAAAACACCTCAACATAATGGCATCGTGGTGAGGATGAACAAAACCATCTATAAGGGGGTTGGATGTATGCTCTCAATTGAAAAATGATTAAACTTGTTATAAGAAGAGGTAATGAGGACCAAAATTGATCTTATCAACTTTTCTACATCTGTTTCACTGAGTTACGACATACCAAAAAGGGTTTGGACAAGTAATGATCTCTCATACAAACATTTGAGAGTTTTTTATTGTAGGGTATTTGTGCACTTCCCAAAAGATGAGAGGAAGCTGTAGGGAAAGGGAAAGTCATGTATCTTGGATGTATTCATGAATAATTTCAATATATACTTTGGGATTATATCATCAAGAGAAGCTTCAGTCAAAATAAACTCTTATCAACTTAGAATTAACCACCTCACCAACAATTCTAGATAATGGGGGAGAGGTTTATAGTGCTAATAATATAACACCCCCATGTGATATGTTTCCATCATTTGATGTTCCAGAATATATCCCACTAAAAATATAGATTGAGGAAAACCACTAGAAAACAATAATTGAATCGTAAGTACTTGCTGCACAAGTATTTTATACTCATTAACTTGGGAGAACTATATAGTTATGATGTGATTATAAGTCATTACAAGAATGTGTGAATAAAATTCATATAAGAGGTGATGTAGTTCTTGCATAATATTTAAACATTCAACTTGGTAGGGTTACCACATAGAAAGAAAATACTCAAGAATAATTTTAAATACATAATCAAATAGGTTTTGAAAGCATACAAACAAAATAAAGGTATTGACTTCGATAAAAATATATATCTTGTTATAAAAATGAATTTTATTAGAATTTGTTTAGGCTTGGCGGCTAGTCTTAGTATGGAGCCGCAAAAACTTGTTGTTAAAATTTCATTTATATAGAATGGATTGAAAGTTTTTCAATGAAATTTGAAAAAAACATGCATATAAACTTCAGAAAAGTTTATATAGTTTGAAACAAACACCAAGACAATGATATAAGAAGTTTGAATCATTCATGGAGAAAAATAAATATAAAACTCTATTGATCATTGTGTATTCCTAAAAAGTGTTTTTGATGGTGACTTAATTATCCTATTGTCTTATGTTAGTAACATGTTGATTATAGGAAAATATATCACCAAGATTAATTGGTGAAAAAATGAGTTGAACAAGTCTTTTGAAATAAAGGATTTGGGTGAAGCTATAATGATTCTTGGCATGATAATTACCCATGACATAAAGTATCGTATGATTTGGATATCTCAATAATGATACATAAAAGAAGTATTTTATGATTCAATATAAATAAACCTGAATCAATCAAATTTTCACTTGTGAGTCACTTTAAGTTCATGAAAATTGTGGGAGGAATTGGAGATGGAGATACAGGAAAGTCAATATTTGGATAGTTGATAAAAATTGTGGGAGAAGTTGTTTCATGAAAATCACAACTACAAAATTTTGTCACCTTATAAAACATAAAAGTTTATTATATCACAATATCTAAAGGTTTAAGGAAATATACCACAAATTAATTATTTTTGCAATATCCAGGATAGAGCCAAAAGAATTATATTCCTTATTGTGATAGTCAAAGTGTAATTCATCTTATTAAAAAACCAACAATTCATTAAAAGTCCAAACACATTGGTGTTTGATTTAGATTTATAATGTTGAAAGATAAGTTGTTGAAAATTAAGAAAGTGTACGCCAATGATAATAAGACAAATATGATGGAAAATTTTTTACCAAAAGAAAAGTGGAAGGTCTTTAAGAAGACTTTTGGTTTATCTTTTGTCACAAATTAGTCTTGAGGGGTGATTGCGGCTCACTCTTAATTTTAGAAGTGAATTGTGGAAGGAATATTTTTCCTTTTATCGGTGACAAACCCAAGGTAGTCGGTAATGTGTTCAAAAACCGATATCATCAAGGGAAGATGAATCACCCTTGAAAATGTTGATTTTATTCTTTTTAAATCGAGATAATTTCCCATAACATGCATACTTCAATGGATGATTAGAGACAAAGATGATATTGGATCCCCTTACATGGGAATACACCTTTCCGAACCATGTTAAATGTCGTGTGATTCTTCATTTCTATTTGTGTGGGGGGGAGGGTGTTTTGGTGCCCAACATAATTGGTGATAGATTCAATGAGTTCAACTGTTTTATCTAATTGTCTTAATACTTGTGAAATGGTTATTTTTTCTTATATCATGGACTAGAGATACTATAGAGCAACTAATAACTCTTATGTAAACACTCCTACTAGAAAATGACATGTTTCAGACTGGTTGTTCATTTAAAAATTCCAATATTGTTGCTTCTTTGTTTACAACTTTCCTCATAGCAGAATGATTTTTTAAAAATGTTGAATCCCATCATCACTGTCAACTTGTTTAGTGGGGTTTTATATAGAATTATGTAT
Source organism: Viscum album (assembly GCA_963277665.1). Lineage (NCBI taxonomy): Eukaryota > Viridiplantae > Streptophyta > Magnoliopsida > Santalales > Viscaceae > Viscum > Viscum album. The sequence continues at coordinate 1,481,209 of CAUJRU010000143.1, forward strand.
ATGTTTTGTCTCAGTTGTAATGGTTGAAATGAAGGTTCCATTTGATTTTAGAAAACATATTTTGTTTTTTTTTCAAAATAATAATAATAATGATTTTATTGGATTATATAAATGAAAATGATTTATTATGAATTTAAAACAGAAATGATAGTTTTTTGGAAAAAATTAAGGAAAAACCTATTTTCTTGCACATTTTATAACATATTTTTGAACATGGATTTATCATAGCTCTGGGTCGTGAGGCCAACTTTCCAACTACCTTGCATGTCACTCCCTCTAGTGAGGCAGATCAAATTTTTGAGGATCGTGAAGGAGACTGGGAGGGGGAACTTTGTTGATTATAAGGTTTCTTGTGTGTGTGTGTGTGTATTCAATTTTAGATCTTGAACTTCAATTAAATTACAAAAATGATTCTCGAGAGTCATTTATAAGGAATTGAAGTGGATGTTATCCAATTTCTAATAGGGATCATCCACCTTACTTTAATAATGAACAAACTGTCTAATATTTGTTTTATAAAATATAAATTAAATTTAAAATAAAATAAAATATATGAATATTATGAAATAAAAATTATTAGTATATGGTTTATAGTTGAAATAAAATTAATCTAATTTTATTAAAATTAGGGACATTTATTAATAAATCTATTTTTTAGATTTAATTACATGGAAGTCTAGATAATAATTTGGGAAAATAATATTGATAATTTACTATTTAAAATAATTATATTATAATAAAAAAATATGATAAATAATAACATAATATTAAAAATATAATAAAATTGATTTGATCATTTAACTCAACCAATTTTGCTAGTTCTATTTGAATAACCCTTAGTTGGTTCAATGATTAGTTTTCTTCTAAGAACATTTGTTTATAGATATATATTATCAAGTAATTATGGTATTTTATTTGATATGCATGGAAAATGTGATTAGATATGCTAAATATGGAGAAACTCGGGTGTGACAGAAGTGTTCAATATTAGTATTTTTAATTTTTTTAGCTGGATTCATGTCATAACACCAAATCCATCACACCTACACCAGAATTATAAATGTATATAGAATTATAATTTTGAAGTGATAAAATAAATTATACCTTGATCATTTCACATGTTTCACTCATTGGTTCATAGTTGCTCAAATGACCCAAGCAAGAAACCCTCTAGACGTGTCCATAGATGCTTCACATGCTCCAAGTCATCTATCTTTGATCTCATGTGGCCGTCATAACTCCATGAAAATGATATGTAAAGGAGGAATCAGACTGTATGTGTTCATCTCTCTTCCTTACCTCTATAAAACTATGAATTTTGGGTCTAAAATGTGTTTTATACCCTGGTTGTATGTTTCTTAATTTCACTTTAGTCCTTTAAGAAGCATAACTTATAAAAAAACTCAAAATATCACTTAATACTTGTATAACCAATATTAAGTGTCATGGAAATTTCATCACACATTTGTAACACCTCAAAATTTCACGAGATGGAATACGAAAAATTTACTCAGCTAGTGTCTTCCGATGTGTGTTTAATAAACCTTGGACACATGATGTTTATTTGAAAACAACTTCTCGTATACACTTATTTAAACTTAAATCAGTTGTCAATACCTTGAAAAATAAATTCAGTTTGCATTATTCTAAACATGAACACCTTATTGAATTTATTTATTTATTTTACTTGTAATCATTCACACTTGGATGAACATTGGACCACATATGTGGTTCCCACTTCGTCTTAAACTTTGATTCATCTGTATTAGTGGTGAAGGTTCCGAGCACAGTGGAATCATCAAATGAGGTATGCCCAGCTTGGATTTTTGTCATAATCGATGATTAATCCGATATGTACATCGATGATAAATGTTGTGCCCAATAGAATTGAATCAAAGATTAATTGATGAGAGAATGTCGGAACCAAAACGTAGGATCATCACATAATGACTTATAATTAATTTAAGCAATTAAAAAATTACCTTGCAATGAATTCTTTTTTCATTGATGAATATGAAAATGTATCTATGTTGTATCATTATTGCATTATAGGAATAATGTGTAGATTCACTCTAGCATCCATACATGATCTATGAACCTCTGAACATCACCGTAGAAATCTTCGGGTGCTAGCGCAGTAGGTTGTAACGTGTGCATCGTTCATCTTTGATCGCCCCAACAATCACTTTAAGAGGGATTCTCTTTGATCCCCCTAGAATTGAGAGTGGTCTTTGAGAGAATTCTTTTATAGGGAAATCTCTAGGGCTTTGAGATAATTCTTCAGATGATGTTGTTCACAACTAAACAAAATGGAAACAACCATTGGAAATAATATAACCGAGTTTAAATAGGGCTAGAGTTAAAAAATAATAATTGTACATGTGCCCTTATTATTTTCTTAATCCCTACAGAACTTCATGTCTATAATAATAATAATATTATTATTTCCTAACATGCACAAATCTCATGAATTAATTAAATATTTTTTATTCAAAAATATTTAATATATATTATTTCTCATCACACCATTAACCTCGGCAGGTCATTCCTTTAAAATATTTATTGGGCATTAAATAATTATTATTTATTTAATAAATAAATATCACTGCATTATTCACCTATAAATAAATAAAAATTATATTCACTAAATGATTTATAAATATTTATTAAATATTTTTCTCACAAAATATTCTATCGAATAACTAGTGACAAAATATATGCGATCAAACAATAATTGGTTATTATTAAACCACATGTGGAAATAATATTTACTCAACATGTTAAATAATAAATAATATTATTATTTAACTAAAATTATTGATACACTTAGTATGTGACCTTCTGGGCCTTTTCTACATGGAATTAAATGAAGCAACCTAAAGTCTATGGTTAACGTCTAGTAAAAAATCAAGACACCCATAAAAGAATAAGTTAATGTCTCAATGACATAAAACATCATACAAATTATTACTGTATAATATAATTCATTTATCGTGATATCTCTAATCAAGCTGTTGTATGTCGGTGCCATCAAACTATGTGTTTGATATCTATTTCTTTAACTTTCCAAAAATGAACTTACCTACAAAACACCATAGTCGTGGATTTATTTAGACTATATCATTTCCATCAAAGAGCCTAAGATATCAACTTATATTAAATAAGATAATGGAAAAATCATTTCTCATATTATTCATTAATGAAATATTACTCGTGACACAACCAATGTATCATATTTTGCTGTAAACATATGTTGTCATGGTTTTAATCAACAAATCAAAGTATGTGAGATATAATATCTATTAATAATAATCTTAAAATCTAAGAATCAATAAACACATTCATAGATAGGAACATCCAATGACACATATAAATGTATATTTCATACTGGTGGGTCTCGTTCTCATAATCTCCTATACTAGAAATTACCAAGGGCATACACCATGAGAAGGTTTCTCAATGTCCCATGAGCCTCCACACCTAATAGCTTGTACAATTAATATTCCTCAAATGATTTCATTAGAATATGGAATATATATTTAAGAATATTGTCGCAACACTTCTGGGCTCTCATCATAGCGGAGAGCTTATATGACCTTTCAGTGCGACAACTACTCTTAATACATTATCAAATACTGTGTCACGCAGAAAAAACAATCACGATGTGTTAAATGGTTTATTAATATTCTGAACTATTAATTCATGTAATCATAAATTAAACAAAATTTGGTTCTAGGGCACTAACTATAACAAGTGGAACCTTTGAATAAACATTATGTGTGATCCTATAGGCCCATATCTTGATAAAAGTCGGTCCAACTCGTAGATAAAGAGTTGTATCTAGTAATACATCATGACCCCTAAATTTTTAAATTAAAAATCATTATTAATTTTTTTCTATTGCTAATCATTATTTCTTCTATAGTATAAAGTATTACAAGAATAAATTTAGTTTTACTGAATGGATAAATCTAGTTCTATCAGATGGACATATACAATGTATATTAAACAAACATGTACAAACTACATCAGATGGTTGTATACAAAGTACATCATATGGAAAAGTATAAAATACATTGAATGAAAATATACAAAACCTATCAGATGTAGGATTATAAAGTTTATCGAATGGAGTTTTAAAAATTCCATTGGATGAGGACTTACAAATTCTACCTATTACATATTCACAATGCCACCAGATAGAGATGTCCAAAGTATACCGGATGGAGATTCCCTATTTCTAATGGAAAAAATCTTTAAATCATTTTAATGATTCTAAATTAGATGACCATCATAAAAATCATTGAGATGTTGAAAGTTAAATATTATGTGTCCATCGATGCAACAACTAATCTTGTGAAGTGTGGAATTTGACCACTAGAAGCTTTTCTATAAATAGAATCAGAACCTTGAGGAGAATAATTGAATGAATCCATATGATCTAATGTTGTTTTTTAAGTTTATGAAACATCTTGTTGCTTATTTTTATTCAATATTAATATTTATATAATTTTCCTTAAAGTATACATTTGCGAGTTTATCATTGTAAATTCATTATGGTTTATTTTTGTAATTAATGTTTTCCTGGTCATGTCGACTGAGGGCTCTCAGGTACAGAGAGAAATAGGTTTTTCGGATTAGGTAGATTGAGGGATACTAGGGATAAGGAGACATATTTTTGTCTTATCAAGTGTATTGAGGGATTCTATGATATGGAAGACATAATGTACAACAAGTTTAAGTCATGGATACCTAAAGACAGGTATACAAACTTCCTTATCACTTTGGGTGAATATGAATACCTTTCATAGTAAAATTTCTGTAAGATTTTTTACATTATTTTTTAAAAGATTGTTATAGATTTTTATTCTTGTTTCAACATGTTTTATATTTTGGTTGTGCATTTTAAATAAATTTTATATTGTTTTGTTGGAACAAATGTTTGTCCAATAAGCTTTCTTACAAACAAGGTTTTGGGAACATTGTAATTTTAAATTTTTATTATCTAAAATTCACCCCCACCCCCTTTTGTAGTATTTTAAATACTCTTATGGTCTTATTATTTATATACCATAGAAATAAAACCTGTATTGAAAATTCTATAAGTCTCAAGGAAAGGAAACTGAGATGAGATATCCATTACATCGAGTTGTGATTCATTTCATATGTACATTAACTCCTTTATAATAAAATTTTGTTAATTTTTTACTCTCAGAAGAATATTTTAAAGTTCATTCACTTATTATTATCCTTTTTATTTATTTTATTAACAGGTCTTATATAGTTACTAAATCAGTTAAGTTTATGACATGTGTTTTGATGTCATTTAGTTTATAATCCAAAAGAAAAACTTTGGTAGGTTGACACTAGTTAAAGGTTTCATTGTTACATCATGTATAGAATAATAAAAATGTTATAATTGTCATGTTTATACATTAAATTTCATTCATTACCATCCATGTAATGTGGTCATGGAAAATGAATAACGTTGTTTCATGGAAATAGTAGTCTGTATGTGGGTATGAATGACATTTTTATTTTTCTACTAGGTAGGAAAAAAAGTAGTTAATGTATCACTTATATAGAATCATAACTATGTTATAAATTTCATATTTAATCATTATTTCCATCCTTATGACCATACCTTTGAGGAGGTAATGAAAAATGAATCACATCGCTTTGTGGAGGTGGTAGTCCACACATGTGTACAAGCAAGATTATCATATTCCAATGGATAGAAGAGGAAGAAGGTAAGTGATATATATATATTTTTAAAGGTTGGGGCTGAAGCCTTAATTTATTATTTAAAGAAAATACCTCTTTAAACTATGTAGAGGGAGATCCATTACATAGGCTGAAGGCCCAAGGCCAAGTGGCCTGAAATACAAGGCTTGAAAGCCCATTTTTTGGCCCAAAGGACCCCTCAGTGAACAGTACTGCTACACTACCGCGCTGCTGGAGTACCGCCGCCACTACAGTACCAGCTCCAGTCCCTCTGCCACTGCTACAGTACTGCTATGTGGAGACGGTAGTACGTACGTACGCATGAATGATCTTTTAATTTTCCATGGGATAAAAAATAAATGAAAAAATTAATATACCATAAAAATAACATTTAATTATATATGGAATAATTATATTACTATATCATCATGGTTATTATATTTTTGACGGAGGTAGAAGAAGAAATAAAATGAAATAACTCAGTTAAGAGATACACCTCTTCTTTGGAAAACCTCATTTGGCTTACACCTTAAGCCTTATAGGTTGGTCTCTAGGTGATAAAAAATCTACAGGATGTGGAAAGGGGATTTATGAAGTGATTTTTTTAAATATTGGAAAATCTATATTGTTTAAGAATTTTGAGTAAGATAGGAGAGGTCCTGCCCTTTTATATATGAGGTGAGCCACTCACCTGTAATTTTCATAACTTTTAAATATTATGAATATCTTACTCATGGTAAAGTGGCACAAATTCAAACCAATTTAGAATAAAAGGTGATAATATTTGAAATACTCTAATCCAATAAGTATTAATATGATATTTTTTGATCATATCACAAAGTTTTAAACTTAATTAACCTGTTTACCCTTTACGGTGGTGACAACTTTTTAACATGGTTACAATTCATTATGGCTAAAAATGAAATTGATCTCATTACAAAATTTGAACCCACTGATTGCAAATATAAATTTCATTTTTCATTATTCATTTTTTATAAGTGGAATAAATTTATTTTAATATAATTTCATAAAATACAACAAAAAAGGTTTTTAGAAAAAAATCGAGTTTTAAGCATAAAAGTAATTTTATACCAAAATCAAGTATAATATTGATACTTATGGAATTAATTTGATTATGTTTAATCAAAGTGATTCTATAAATTATAAAACCAAATACTAAATATAATGGGATTTTTTAATTACTTTATTTAATGAAAATGAATGACATTTTTTCAAAAATTGTCCTTTTCACTATTCACATAAAATATATATTTTTAGAAAAATTCCAAAAAATAAATATATCACTAGTAGAAAAATGGTCTTTAACGTCATTTTTTATAATTTTTATGTCGGTTTTTAACCGGCGTTGAAGCCTCAAACGTAAAAAATATGACTTTTTACATTGGTTTTAGTAAACCAACGCCAAAAATGAATTATATTTGTTTTTTAGCATCAGTTTTGTAAAAAAACGATGCCAAAAAAATACATTCGTATCATTTTTGGCGTCGGTTTTTAAGGAAACGACGCCAAAAAGTTAAAAAAAATTACTTTTGGTGTCGGTTTTTACAAAAAAACGACCCCAAAAAGTAAATTTTTCTTCTTCTATGTTTTATATAATTTACTAATATTTGATTTGATAGGTCGTGGAGCAAAAACAGAGTTACGGATCAAAAGTTATGGTCGTCGGAAGTTGAACTTTCCAAAGTTTCGATTGATACAACTTGTTTCAAATAAAATTTGATAAAGATAAATTAAAATCACATACACCAAATGAAAATGGTGATCGATAATTAAATTTACACCAAAATTGGTAAATCTCATCCAAATGTTCTATATTTATAACTCGATAATAATAATAAACCATCTTTATAAGCAAGCTAATCGAGTTGTTTTGAAATGAAGGAAATGAATAATAATGAAAATAAACGATTAGAATAGGTACTGTGTTCAAATTAACGATTGAAGCCACGTTGCAAAATTGATTGAATCGAAGAGGTTGAAAATGTTGAACGAAGGAGAAAATGGATTTATATATAGTAAACGAAAATATTTTTGAGAGCATTGTATGAAAATGTAGGCAGAATTTTAAAAAGTTAAACGCGCATTGTGAAAAAAATTGAAATTCTGATCTCGCGTATTGGAGAATACTCTTTGGCATTGGTTTTGTTTGAAACCGACACAAAAAAGGATTTATATTGATCTTTTGGCATCGGTTTTTTGGAAAACCGACGTCAAAAATGCCAATCGATATTATTTTTTGTGTCGGTTTTTAAATAAATCGACGCTAAAAAGTTAAAAACAAATTATTTTTAGTCGATGCCAAAAAGGAAAAAAAATTGGCATCGATTTTTAAATAAAATGATGCTAAAATTAAAAAAAAACTTTTCAGGTCGGTTTTTTTAAAAACCGACGCCAAAAACTAATTTTTTTTTTGGCGTCGACTTTTAAGAAAACCGACATGAAAAATAAAAAAATATTTTTGGCATCGGTTTTTATGAAAACTGACACCAAAAATGAAAAAAAAATTACAATGTTTTAGATAATTTCTTAAGCTTCGATTTGACTGGTCCTGGAGCTAAAAGGGAGTTACAGATAAAAAGTTATGGCCTTTGAAAGATGGACTTTTTTTAAGACTTCTATTAGAGAAAATCAACTTCCGACAACCATAACTTTTAATCTGTAATTCCATTTTTGCTGCACGACCAATCAAATAGAAACTTAGGAAATAATCTAAAACATAGTTAAAAAATATATAATTTTTTGTGAAGGTTTTTGTAAAAACCAATGCCAAAAATTCTCCAGAAACATATTTCCCGTCATCTTATATGAAACTGACATCAAACTGATGACATTAAAAACCATTTTTCTACTAGTGTATGCTAATTTTGACATGATAATTTCAAATATTATTTCTATTTTCTTAAAATAAAATTTATAAAATTTTCTGAAATTAATTATAATATATGTTTACAAAATGCAATGAAACCCATTTTTGATGAAAAAATATTTACGAAGAATCAAATTATTTTATTTTCATTTATTATATAATAACCATAATTAAATGAATGTTGATTAATTTAATTGTATATATAATATACACGTTTCAATGGAATTATTTATCAATAGTTATTAGGTGTATCTATTAAGATAAAAATATATTGTGCACATAAATATAGTTTTATGAAAAATATCTATTTTACCATCAAAATATTTTATCTTCATTTCCAAGAAATTAATAATCAATTTATTATTGATTATTTATTTTATTACAGAAAAAGTTTTGACATATAATTCATAATATGGATATTCGTATTTATATCCACCAAACCAATGGTTAGGTCATAACGATCTTATTTAGATATTAATATTTCTATAGTATATCCTAGTTTTTTTAAGTTCAATGTTACCTATACCACATGATATCAAATAAAATATGATGGTACTTTATTTAAAGAAAAGCAATGACGGTTTTTCAAAAATCAACATTTTTCACTATTCACTCAAAAGTCAATCTTTTCAGAAAAAATCCAAAAAATCACCCCAAGACTATTATAAAATGATGATTTAAAAAATTATTTCCATTTTTTTAAATACTATTTCAAAAATTGGCAGTAATTAATTATAATATCCATACACAAAATGAAATAAAAACCATTTTTGAAGAAAATGTATTTTTGAGGCATAAAACGACTTTATTCTCATTCCTTTCCTAATAACCATAATTAAATGAATGTAAATTTAGTAAATTAGATATATATCCTAATAATTTCATCATTTATCAATGGTGGTTAATTTAATCTATTAATATAAAAATACATTGGACACATAAAAAGATTTTTATAAAAAATATTTTTTTTACCTTCAAAGAATTTTATCTTCATTTCCAACCAATTGATAATAAATGTTTGATTGATTATTAAATTTTTAAGTAAAAACATTGTACATATATTTCATAATATGGCTACTCCTATTGATAATCTCCAAATCAACTGCTAGGTCATAATAGTCATATTTAAATAAAAATATTTTTGTAGTATATCATGGTTCATTTAAGATCGGTATTATATATACAACATGCTATCAAATATATTTTTTAAATAAAATAAATTCTAAAATCTTAGGTTGTTACATGATATGTAATATCTTTCATTCTTAGAAAATGGAAAAGTCTCATGCTTGAGGTTTTCCATATGTAAGGGTTATAGTTACAGAATAATGAGAAAATAGAAAAATCCCAAATATAAGGTTTTCTATATGTAAGGTTTTTCCATAAGTGATATTTTATCTACAAAACATAAGGTTTTTATATTCAGTGCGTATGATACATTTTCCATAAGTAAGATATATTTTCTGATGCGTAATGATTTTTAATTTTCCAAAAATCGAGTGTAATAAACTGGAGATGTAGTTGATGTCTGATCTAAATTTTATCACGACATGATTATAGAGACCAAACCAAAATAGTGAGACCACAATGTAAGAATCATAGCTATGAAAGTTAAGCTTAGGGTTATTTAGAAACATAAATGAAGATTATGTCGTGATGTATTCTATCTCTCCATGATGCAGTTGGAAGTTAAATAAAACCGATGGAACCAACCAGGTTGTTCCACAATGTAAGATGCCACCCTATGATTATTGACATTGGGGGATTTTGAATAGTTTGATGACATGGAACTCTCAATATGACTTGATGATTTTTTGGATGACCATTAACTATCCATTTGAATATCTCTGGTGGATATTCACTTAGAAATAATTTAATGGATGAATTTGATGTAGAGGAATTTGGAAGTTTCTTGAGGTATAAGTTTTGAATTTTAATTTCAAAATTACTAGGATATATTGATTTTTTTTTCACAGATTCATAAAATATAGAGAATAGAGTGTAATAAAGAGTTCTGAGAAGGGGGAAGGAAGAAGAAAGAAAGTATTCAACAAAATGACCTTCATTGAATATTTTAATTAAAGAGGATTGAGTCGTTACTGATTAAATTCATATTGAAGATCATATTTATTTACCATCATGGATACATAAGGATTGAAATAGTAAGTAATATAGAATATATTGAAGGAAATTAATTTGCTGTAATTATTATATCTGGATAATATTATTTATTATTGGGTGAATTTTGTTTGGAAGACATTGCTTTAACACTTCTAACATGGGGTAGAATATATATGGCCTTGGAATTTGGGAGCATACACTCACAATTTTGGAGGATATAAGATTTAAGTAAAGTCGCTCCTCACCAAGGCTCACTGCCTTTACAATTTAGGTGAATTCACTCTTCATAAAGGATCATTGCTTATATAATGGTTTAGAGAATAACTCACTGTCACCTAAGGGTATATCCCTTCTCCTCCTTCATGAAGGTTTCGACCGTAATAGAACCTGGTGGGGTCCATGACCAATGATAGTTTTTCATCGTTTCTAATGAATAATCCACAAGAACATAATGATTAATTGTTAAATCGCATGAATAAACCTGGAGAAACATGACAAAATAATTCAAAAACACTGTAGAGAGGATCTTTTCATGTAAAATTTATAATTATTTTAATGATAATAATAATATCATGATCTTCATATCTTTCTTAGATGTAAATGTTGACTGTATAAACCCAATTTAGATTATATTTTCATTATTCTATGAGGATCCAAAGTAGAATCCCTCTAATGGTGATCCACACATTCTCCACAATCTTGAAACATCATATATGAATCTTTGGGTGCTAGCGTGGAGGTATCAATCATCTTGTGTCATCTATGTTAATCACAATAAGTGATCCTTAAATATGAAGATCTCACCTCTCTTGTTTTATCAGTCTTGATAGGGAGGAGGAAAGTGTAGAATCCTCTTAGTCTTGAGATAACTCTAGAGATGTTCTTGATATAATTCTCTAAAGGAAAGTTATTGTGCACAATGATATGTATTACAAGCATCCCAAATGAACATGGATTTATCATAGCTCTGGGTTGTGAGGCCAACTTTCCAACTACCTTGAATGTCACTCCCTCTAGTGAGGCAGATCAAATTTGTGAGGATCATGAAGGAGACTGGGAGGGGGCACTTTGTTGATTATAAGGTTTCTTGTGTGTGTGTGTATTCAATTTTAGATCTTGAACTTCAATTAAATTACGAAAATGATTCTCGAGAGTCATTTATAAGGAATTGAAGTGGATGTTATCCAATTTCTAATAGGGCTCATCCACCTTACTTTAATAATGAAAAAACTGTCTAATATTTGTTTTATAAAATATAAATTAAATTTAAAATAAAATAAAATATATTAATATTATGAAATAAAAATTATTAGTATATGGTTTATAGTTGAAATAAAATTAATCTAATTTTATTAAAATTAGGGACATTTATTAATAAATCTATTTTTTAGATTTAATTACATGGAAGTCTAGATAATAATTTGGGAAAATAATATTGATAATTTACTTTTTAAAATAATTATATTATAATAAAAAAATATGATAAATAATAACATAATATTAAAAATATAATAAAATTGATTTGATCATTTAACTCAACCAATTTGGATAGTTCTATTTGAATAACCCTTAGTTGGTTCAATGATTAGTTTTCTTCTAATAACATTGGTTTATAGATATATATTATCAAGTAATTATGGTATTTTATTTGATATGCATGGAAAATGTGATTAGATATGCTAAATATGGAGAAACTCAGGTGTGACAGAAGTGTTCAATATTAGTAATTTTAATTTTTTTAGCTGGATTCATGTCATAACACCAAATCCATAATACCTACACCAGCATTATAAATGTATATAGAATTATAATTTTGAAGTGATAAAAGAAATTATACCTTGATCATTTCACATGTTTCACTCATTGGTTCATAGTTTCTCAAATGACCCAAGCAAGAAACCCTCTAGACGTGTCCATAGATGCTTCACATGCTCCAAGTCATCTATCTTTGATCTCGTGTGACCGTCATAACTCCATGAACATGATATGTAAATGAGGAATCAGACTGTATGTGTTCATCTCTCTTCCTTACCTCTCTAAAACTATGAATTTTGGGTCTAAAATGTGTTTTATACCCTGGTTGTATGTTTCTTAATTGCACTTTAGTCCTTTAAGAAGCATAACTTATAAAAAAACTCAAAATATCACTTAATACTTGTATAACCAATATTAAGTGTCATGGAAATTTCATCACACATTTGTAACACCTCAAAATTTCACGAGATGAAATACGAAAAATTTACTCAGCTTGTGTCTTCCGATGTGTGTTTAATAAACCTTGGACACATGATGTTTATTTGAAAACAAATTCTCGTATTCACTTATTTAAACTTAAATCAGTTGTCAATACCTTGAAAAATAAATTCAATTTGCATTATTCTAAACATGAACACCTTATTGAATTTATTTATTTATTTTACTTGTAATCATTCACACTTGGATGAACATTGGACCACGGATGTGGTTCCCACTTCGTTTTAAACTTTGATTCATCTGTATTAGTGGTGAAGGTTCTGAACACAGTGGAATCATCAAATGGGGTATGCCCAGCTTGGATTTTTTTCATAATCGATGATTAATCCGATATGTACATCGATGATAAATGTTGTGACCAATAGAATTGAATCAAAGATTAATTGATGAGAGAATGTCGGAACCAAAACGTAGGATCATCACATAATGACTTATAATTAATTTAAGCAATTAAAAAATTACCTTGCAATGAATTCTTTTTTCATTGATGAATATGAAAATGTATCTATGTTGTATCATTATTTCATTATAGGAATAAAGTGTAGATTCACTCTAGCATCCATACATGCTCTATGAACCTCCGAACGTCACCGTAGAAACCTTCGGGTGCTAGCGCAGTAGGTTGTAACGTGTGCATCGTTCATCTTTGATCGCCCCAAAAATCAATTCAAGAGGGATTCTCTTTGATCCCCCTATAATTGAGAGTGGTCTTTGAGAGAATTCTTTGATAGGGAAATCTCTAGGGCTTTGAGATAATTCTTCAAATGATGTTGTTCACAACTAAACAAAATGTAAACAACCATTGGAAATAATATAACCGAGTTTAAATAGGGCTAGAGTTAAAAAATAATAATTGTACATGTGCCCTTATTATTTTCTTAATCCCTATAGAACTTCATGTCTATAATAATAATAATATTATTATTTCCTAACATGCACAAATCTCATGAATTAATTAAATATTTTTTATTCAAATAATATTTAATATATATTATTTCTCATCAGACCATTAACCTAGACATGTCATTCCTTTACAATATTTATTGGGAATTAAATAATTATTATTTATTTAATAAATAAATATCACTGCATTATTCACCTATAAATAAATAAAAATTATATTCACTAAACGATAGATAAATATTTATTAAATATTTTTCTCACAAAATATTCTATCGAATAACTAGTGACAAAATATATGCGATCAAACAATAATTGGTTATTATTAAACCACATGTGGAAATAATATTTACTCAACATGTTAAATAATAAATAATATTATTATTTAACTAAAATTATTGATACACTTAGTATGTGACCTTCTAGGCCTTTTCTACATGGAATTAGATGAAGCAACCTAAAGTCTATGGTTAACGTCTAGTAACAAATCAAGACACCCATAAAAGAATAAGTTAATGTCTCAACGACATAAAACCTCATACAAATTATTACTGTATAATATAATTCATTTATCGTGATATCTCTAATCAAGCTGTTGTATGCCGGTGCCATCAAACTATGTGTTTGATATCTATTTCTTTAACTTTCCAAAAATGAACTTACCTACAAAACACCACAGTCATGGATTTATTTAGACTATATCATTTCCATCAAAGAGCCTAAGATATCAACTTCTATTAAATAAGATAATGGAAAAATCATTTCTCGTATTATTCATTAATGAAATATTACTCATGACACAACCAATGTATTATATTTTTCTGTAAACATATGTCGTCATGGTTTTCATCAATAAATCAAAGTATGTGGGATATAATATCTATTAATAATAATCTTAAAATCTAAGAATTAATAAACACATTCATAGATAGGAACATCCAATGACACATATAAATGTATATTTCATACTGGTGGGTCTCGTTCTCATAATCTCCTATACTAGAAATTACCAAGGGCGTACACCATGAGAAGGTTTCTCAAAGTCCCATGAGCCTCCACACCTAATAGCTTGTACCATTTATATTCCTCAAATGATTTCATTAGAATATGGAATATATATTTAAGAATATTGTCACAACACTTATGGGCTCTCATCATAGCGGAGAGCTGATATGACCTTTCAGTACGACAACTACTCTTAATACATTATCAAATACTATGTCACGCAGAAAAAACAATCACGATGTGTTAAATGGTTTATTAATATTATAAACTATGAATTCATGTAATCATAAATTAAACAAAATTTGGTTCTAGGGTACTAACTGTAACAAGTGGAACCTTTGAATAAACATTATGTGTGATCCTATAGGCCCATATCTTGATAAAATTCGGTCCAACTCGTAGATAAAGAGTTGTATCTAGTAATACATCATGACCCCTAAATTTTTAAATTAAAAATCATTATTAATTTTTTTCTATTACTAATCATTATTTATTCTATAGTATAAAGTATTACAAGAATAAATTTAGTTTTACTGAATGGAGAAATCTAGTTCTATTAGATGGACATATACAATGTATATCAAACAAACATTTACAAACTACATCAGATGGTTGTATACAAAGTACATCATATGGAAAAGTATAAAATAAATTGAATGAAAATATACAAAACCTATCAGATGTAGGATTATAAAGTTTATCGAACGGAGTTTTAAAAATTCCATTGGATGAGGACTTACAAATTCTACCTATTACATATTCACAATGCCACCAGATAGAGATGTCCAAAGTATACCGGATGGAGATTCACTATTTCTAATGGAAAAACTCTTTAAATCGTTTTAATGATTCTAAATTAGATGACCATCATAAAAATCATTGAGATGTTGAAAGTTAAAGATTATGTGTCCATCGATGCAACAACTAATCTTGTGAAGTGTGGAATTTGACCACTAGAAGCTTTTCTATAAATAGAATCAGAACCTTGAGAAGAATAATCGAATGAATCCATATGATCTAATGTTGTTTTTTAAGTTTATGAAACATCTTGTTGATTATTTTTATTCAATCGTAATATTTATATAATTTTCCTTAAAGTATACATTTGCGAGTTTATCATTGTAAATTCATTATGGTTTATTTTTGTAATTAATGTTTGTCAGGTCATATCGACTGAGGTCTCTCAGGTACAGAGAGAAATAGGTTTTTCTGATTAGGTATATTGAGGGATCCTAGGGATAAGGAGACATATTTTTGTCTTATCAAGTGTATTGAGGGATTCTGTGGTATGGAAGACATAATGTACAACAATTTTAAGTCATGGATACCTAAAGACAGGTTTACAAACTTTCTTGTCACTTTGGGTGAATATGAATACCTTTCATAGTAAAATTTCTGTAAGATTTTTTACATTATTTTTTAAAAGATTGTTATAGATTTTGATTCTTGTTTCAACATGTTTTATATTTTGGTTGTTCATTTTAAATAAATTTTATATTGTTTTGTTGGAACAAATGTTTGTCCAATAAGCTTTCTTACAAACAAGGTTTTGGGAACATTGTAATTTTAAATTTTTATTATCTAAAATTCACCCCCACCCCCTTTTGTAGTATTTTCAATACTCTTATGGTCTTATTGTTTATATACCACAGAAATAAAACATGTATTGAAAATTCTATAAGTCTCAAGGAAAGTAAACTGAGATGAGATATCCCTTACATCGAGTTGTGATTCATTCCATATGTACATTAACTCCTTTATAATAAAATTTTGTTAATTTTATACTCTTATAAGAATATTTTAAAGTTCATTCACTTATTATTATCCTTTTTATTTATTTTATTAACAGGTCTTATATGGTTACTAAATCAGTTAAGTTTATGACATGTGTTTTGATGTCGTTTAGTTTATAATCCAAAAGAAAAACTTTGGTAGGTTGACACTAGTTAAAGGTTTCATTGTTACATCATGTATAGAATAATAAAAATGTTATAATTATCATGTTTATACATTAAATTGCATTCATTACCATCCATGTAATGTGGTCATGGAAAATGAATCACGTTGTTTCATGGAAATAGTAGTTTGTATGTGGGTATGAATGACATTTTTATTTTTCTACTAGGTAGGAAAAAAAGTAGTTAATGTATCACTTATATAGAATCATAACTATGTTATAAATTTCATATTTAATCATTATTTCCATCCTTATGACCATCCATTTGAGGAGGTAATGAAAAATGAATCACATCGGTTTGTGGAGGTGGTAGTCCACACATGTGTACAAGCAACATTATCATATTCCAATGGATAGAAGAGGAAGAAGGTAAGTAATATTTTTTTTAAAGGTTGGGGCCGAAGCCTTAATTTATTATTTAAAGCAAAGACCTCTTTAAACTGTGTAGAGGGATATCCATTACATAGCCCGAAGGCCCAAGGCCAAGTGGCCTGAAATACAAGGCTTGAAAGCCCATTTTTTGGCCCAAAGGACCCCTCAGTGAATAGTACTGCTACAGTACCACGCTGCTAGAGTACCGCCGCCGCTACAGTACCAGCTCCAGTCCCTCCGCCGTTGCTATAGTACTGCTATGTGGAGACGGTAGTACGTACGTACGCATGAGTGATCTTTTAATTTTCCATGGGATCAAAAATAAATGAAAAATTTAATATGCCATAAAAAAATAACATTTAATTATATATGGAATAATTATAATACTATATCATCATGGTTATTATATTTTTGACAGAGGTAGAAGAAGAAATAAAATGAAAGAACTCAGTTAAGAGTTACACCTCTTCTTTGGAAAACCTCATTTGGCTTACACCTTAAGCCTTATAGGTTGGTCTCTAGGTGATAAAAAATCTACAAGATGTGGAAAGGGGATTTATGAAGTGATTTGTTTAAATATTGGAAAATCTATATTGTTTAAGAATTTTGAGGAAGATAGGAGAGGTCCTGCCCTTTTATATATGAGGTGAGCGACTCACCTGTAATTTTCATAACTTTTAAATATTATGAATATCTTACTCATGGGAAAGTGGCACAAATTCAAACCAATTTATAATAAAAGGTGATAATATTTGAAATAATCTAATCCAATAAGTATTAATATGCTATTTTTTGATCATATCACAAAGTTTTAAACTTAATTAACCTGTTTACCCTTTACGGTGGTGACAACTTTTTAACATGGTTACAATTCATTATGGTTAAAAATGAAATTGATCTCATTACAAAATTTGAACCCACTGATTGCAAATATAAATTTCATTTTTCATTATTCATTTTTTATAAGTGGAATAAATTTATTTTAATATAATTTCATAAAATACAACAAAAAAGGTTTTTAGAAAAAAATTGAGTTTTAAGCATAAAAGTAATTTTATACCAAAATCAAGTATAATACTGATACTTATGGAATTAATTTGATTATGTTTAATCAAAGTGATTCTATAAATTATAAAACCAAATACTAAATATAATAGGATTTTTTAATTACTTTATTTAATGAAAATGAATGACATTTTTTCAAAAATTGGCCTTTTCACTATTCACATAAAATATATATTTTTAGAAAAATCCCAAAAAATCAATATATCACTAGTAGAAAAATGGTCTTTAACGTCGTTTTTTTTAATTTTTACGTCGTTTTTTAACCGGCGTTGAAGCCTCCAACGTAAAAAATATGACTTTTTTACATTGGTTTTAGTAAACCAACGCCAAAAATGAATTATATTTGTTTTTTAGCATCAGTTTTGTAAAAAAAACGATGCCAAAAAAATACATTCGTATCATTTTTGGCATCGGTTTTTAAGGAAATGACACCAAAAAGTTAAAAAAATTATTTTTGGCGTCGGTTTTTACAAAAAAAGACCCCAAAAGGTAAATTTTTCTTCTTATATGTTTTATATAATTTACTAATATTTGATTTGATAGGTCGTGGAGCAAAAACAGAGTTACGGATCAAAAGTTATGGTCGTCGGAAGTTGGACTTTCCAAAGTTTCGATTAATACAACTTGTTTCAAATAAAATTTGATAAACATAAATTAAAATCACATACACCAAATGAAAATGGTGATCGATAATTAAATTTACACCATAATTGGTAAATCTCATCCAAATGTTCTATATTTATAACTCGATAGTAATAATAAATCATCTTTATAAGCAAGCTAATCGAGTTGTTTTGAAATGAAGGAAATGAATAATAATGAAAATAAACGATTAGAATAGGTACTGTGTTCAAATTAACGATTGAAGCCACATTGCAAAATTGATTGAATCAAAGAGGTTGAAAATGTTGAACGAAGGAGAAAATGGATTTATATATAGTAAACGAAAATATTTTTGAGAGCATTGTATGAAAATGTAGTTAGAATTTTAAAAAGTTAAACGCGCGTTGTGAAAAAAATTGAAATTCTGATCTCGCGTATTGGCGAATACTCTTTGGCATTGGTTTTGTTTGAAACCGACACGAAAAAGGATTTATATTGATCTTTTGGCATCGGTTTTTTAGAAAACCGACGCCAAAAATGCCAATTGATATTATTTTTTGCGTCGGTTTTTAAATAAACCGATGCTAAAAAGTTAAAAACAAATTATTTTTAGCCGATGACAAAAAGGAAAAAAAATTGGCATCAGTTTTTAAATAAACCGATGCTAAAATTAAAAAAAAAACTTTTCACGTCAGTTTTTTTAAAAACCGACGCCAAAAACTAAAAAAATTGTTTTGGCGCCGGCTTTTAAGAAAACCGACGCGAAAAATAAAAAAATATTTTTGGCATCGGTTTTTATGAAAACTGACACCAAATATGAAAAAAAATTTACAATGTTTTAGATAATTTCTTAAGCTTTGATTTGACTGGTCGTGGAGCTAAAACGGAGTTACAGATAAAAAGTTATGGCCTTTGAAAGATGGACTTTTTTTAAGACTTCTATTAGAGAAGATCAACTTTCGACAACCATAAATTTTAATCTATAATTCCATTTTTGCTCCACGACCAGTCAAATAGAAACTTAGGAAATAATCTAAAACATAGTTAAAAAATATATAATTTTTTGTGAAGGTTTTTGTAAAAACCAATGCCAAAAATTCTCCAGAAACATATTTCCCGTCGTCTTATATGAAACCGACATCAAACTGATGACATTAAAAACCATTTTTATACTAGTGTATGCTAATTTTGACATGATAATTTCAAATATGATTTCTATTTTCTTAAAATAAAATTTATAAAATTTTCTGAAATTAATTATAATATATGTTTACAAAATGCAATGAAACCCATTTTTGATGAAAAAATATTTACGAAGAATCAAATTATTTTATTTTCATTTATTATATAATAACCATAATTAAATGAATGTTGATTAATTTAATTGTATATATAATATACACATTTCAATGGAATTATTTATCAATAGTTATTAGGTGTATCTATTAAGATAAAAATATATCGCGGACATAAATACAGTTTTATGAAAAATATATATTTTACCATCAAAATATTTTATCTTCATTTCCAAGAAATTGATAATCAATTTATTATTGATTATTTATTTTATTACAGAAAAAGTTTTGACATATAATTCATAATATGGATATTCGTATTTATATCCACCAAACCAATGGTTAGGTCATAACAATCTTATTTAGATATTAATATTTCTATAGTATATCCTAGTTTTTTTAAGTTCAATGTTACCTATACCACATGATATCAAATAAAATATAATGGTACTTTATTTAAAGAAAAGAAATGATGGTTTTTCAAAAATCAACATTTTTCACTATTCAATCAAAAGTCAATATTTTCAGAAAAATTCAAAAAAATCACCCCAAGACTATTATAAAATGATGATTTAAAAAATTATTTCCATTTATTAAAATACTATTTCAAAAATTGGTAGTAATTAATTATAATATCCACACACAAAATGAAATAAAAACCATTTTTGAAGAAAATGTATTTTTGAGGCATAAAACGACTTTATTCTCATTCATTTCCTAATAACCATAATTAAATGAATGTAAATTCAGTAAATTAGATATATATCCTAATAATTTCATCATTTATCAATGGTGGTTAATTTAATCTATTAATATAAAAATACATTGGACACATAAAAAGATTTTTATACAAAATATTTTTTTTACCTTCAAAAGATTTTATCTTCATTTCCAACCAATTGATAATAAATGTTTGATTGATTATTAAATTGTTAAGTAAAAACATTATACATATATTTCATAATATGGTTACTCCTTTTGATAATCTCCAAATCAACTGCTAGGTCATAATAGTCATATTTAAATAAAAATGTTTTTGTAGTATATCATGGTTCATTTAAGATCGGTATTATATATACAACATGCTATCAAATATATTTTTTAAATAAAATAAATTCTAAAATATTAGGTTGTTACATGATATGTAAGATCTTTCATTCTTAGAAAATGGAAAAGTCTCATGCTTGAGGTTTTCCATATGTAAGGGTTAGAGTTACAGAATACTGAGAAAATAGAAAAGTCCCAAATATAAGGTTTTCTATATGTAAGGTTTTTCCATAAGTGATATTTTATCTACAAAACATAAGGTTTTTATATTCAGTGCGTATGATACATTTTCCATAAGTAAGATATATTTTCTGATGCGTAATGATTTTTAATTTTCCAAAAATCGAGTGTAATAAACTGGAGATGTAGTTGATGTCTGATCTAAATTTTATCACGACATGATTATAGAGACCAAACCATAATAGTGAGACCACAATGTAAGAATCATAGCTATGAAAGTTAAGCTTAGGGTTATTTAGAAACATAAATGAAGATTACGTCGTGATGTATTCTATCGCTCCATGATGCAATTGGAAGTTAAATAAAACCGATGGAACCAACCAGGTTGTTCCACAATGTAAGATGCCACCCTATGATTATTGACATTGGGGGATTTTGAATAGTTTGATGACATGGAACTCTCAATATGAATTTATGATTTTTTGGATGACCATTAACTATCCATTTGAATATCTCTGGTGGATATTCACTTAGAAATAATTTAATGGATGAATTTGATGTAGAGGAATTTGGAAGTTTCTTGAGGTATAAGTTTTGAATTTTAATTTCAAAATTACTAGGATATATTGAATATTTTTGCACAGATGTATAAAATATAGAGAATAGAGTGTAATAAAGAGTTCCGAGAAGGGGGAAGGAAGAAGAAATAAAGTATTCAACAAAATGACCTTCATTGAATATTTTAATTAAAGAGGATTGAGTCGTTGCTGATTAAATTTATATTGAAGATCATATTTCTTTACCATCATGGATACATAAGGATTGAAAGAGTAAGTAATATAGAATATATTGAAGGAAATTAATTTTTTTTAATTATTATATCTGGATAATATTATTTGTTATTGGGTGAATTTTGTTTGGAAGACATTACTTTAACACTTCTAACATGGGGTTGAATATATATGGCCTTGGAATTTGGGAGCATACACTCACAATTTTAGAGGATATAAGATTTAAGTAAAGTCGCTCCTCACCAAGGCTCACTGCCTTTACAATTTAGGTGAATTCACTCTTCATAAAGGATCATTGCTTATATAATGGTTTAGAGAATAACTCGATGTCACCTAAGGGTATATCCCTTCTCCTCCTTCATGAAGGTTTCGACCGTAATAGAAACTGGTTGGGTCCATGACCAATGATAGTTTTTCATCGTTTCTAATGAATAATCCACAAGAACATAATGATTAATTGTTAAATCACATGAATAAACCTGGAGAAACATCTCAAAAGAATTCAAAAACACTATAGAGAGGATATTTTCATGTAAAATTTATAATTATTTTAATGATAATAATAATATCATGATCTTCATATCTTTCTTCGATGTAAATGTTGACTGTATAAACCCAATTTAGATTATATTTTCATTATGCTATGAGGATCCAAAGTAGAATCCCTCTAATGGTGATCCACACATGCTCCACAATCTTGAAACATCACATATGAATCTTTGGGTGCTAGCGTGGAGGTATCAATCATCTTGTGTCATCTATGTTAATCACAATAAGTGATCCTTAAATATGAAGATCTCACCTCTCTTGTTTTATCAGTCTTGATAGGGAGGAGGAAAGTGTAGAATCCTCTTAGTCTTGAGATAAATCTAGAGATGTTCTTGAGATAATTCTCTAAAGAAAAGTTATTGTGCACAATGACATGTATTACAAGCATCCCAAATGATATAAGATAGTAATATACAGTGTTCGGGTGTAATATTGATAATTTCATGTAGGCACTTAATCAAATATTAAATCTAACTTATTCCCCATGCTAATAATAATAATAATATTTCATAGCTTGCGTTAACCCGCACATTCATTAAATATCATTTTTATCAGATAAATAAATAAATATTTATTTAATGATATCCAACGCTTATACCATTCTTGATATTGGGTACTTTACTCAGTCTAACTATCCTCAACATTTATTGAACTTCAAATAATAAATAATAAATAAATATTATTCATTTGATAAAATAAATAAATATTTCATTTATGGTCTTATGAATAAATATTTATTTTAATATTCATGTAACTACATAAATATTTATTTAATAATAAATATTATTTATTACCTTGTGAATAAAACAAGAAATAAATTAATATTATATTTTGTGGGGTTCATGAATAAATATTTATTTAATATAATATCCAACTCATGGAATATATTCTAATTCGAATATAACCGGTGATCGAATATATGAGATCAATGAATCCTAAATAAATATTAATCTTCAATATTGAGAATATTATTTATCCCAACTATTAAATTCAAATAGAATTTAATTGATATCAAAGATACACTTTGTGTATATCCCTCTAAGCCTCTTTCTCGGTGGCATTAACCAAGCTTGCCTAAAGTCCAAAGTTAGTGTCTTGTAAAGCATCAAGACACCCATAGAGAAAGAAGTTAACATCACAATGATGGAAACTACATATGAATGATCACTATTTAATATCATCACTTTTTCACGATATCTCTTAATCAAGAAGGTTACATTCTCATGTCATTAACCTATATGCTCGATTACTCTTTGTTTGAATATCTGAAAAGAACTCCTCAATACACCATGACCAAAGATTTTGTTCAGTAGTTCCATTCCAACCAAAGGGTGTAGAATATCATCTTCCTTAATGAGAATGGAAAAATCCCATATTGACTTGTTCAAAATGTCATCATGATTTTCATTAATACATCAAATTACGTGACTCGTGATATAAATTAATAATAATCTAAAATATAAGGATCATTACACACGTTCACAAATAGGAATATCTAATGACATGTAAACATGTAGAATTCCTACTGGGAGGTTTGTCCTCAAAATCTCTTGTTTTGGAGATTACCAAGTGTTAATGATATGAAGTCTTGTCAACTTATGAGTATCAAGAACCTGAAAATAAACATACTATTTGTATCATCATAGAATGTTATCTTAGTCGTATGACTATATTTAGGTTTATGTCATAGTACTTCAAAGATATCATCATAGAATCAGACTTCATTTTCCCTTAAGTGCGACTAATACACCAAAGACATTTTCACATTAATTTGATATAGAATAATCAATCATCGTGTGATAAGAGATTTAATTATTAGTATTCATGTATTTGAATATTTATAGGTAATCTAAAGTACAAATTAGTTGGTTTTATGGCACCAACTCAAACACTTTATGCATTGGTCCAAAAGATATGAGTTTATAGAATTGTGGGTGAACCAAGTAAAATCTAGGAATCCTTGAATATTTTACTTTTTATAAATGTGCATGATATTTGATGTGGATGTATTCGATATAGATATGATTGAATTGTACCCCTTCTAACAAGGGAACATGATCCAAAGGAGAAGGGTTGAATTGAAAGAGTTTAAATTTGGTAAAACCCTAATTCACCCCCCTTAAGGTATGTTGTGGTATAATAATATAGCATGGTAGTGTTGGATTTTTTCTCTAGAAACAACTTCTATATACTTGATGATTTCATGTGTTCATTGTCTTGAATATTAATGAAGCTTCTTATCATATCATGATTGTTCCTCTACATGACATAGTAAACTAAAAGAAAACTACCCTTTAGCAGCAATTATTTTTGCGTTTGGTGGCAGTTTAAACCGATGCTACATGATTTGGCGGCGGTTTACAGAAACCGCTGCTAAATTTGGCACCGTAAAACCGCCGCTAAAGTCACGAGAACCACCGCATAATGCATGCGGGTGATGCGCCTCTGTAGCAGAGGTTAAAACTGCCGCTAAACGTAACTATTTTTGCGTTCCGCGACAGTTTTAACCGCCGCTACTGTCTTACTTGTATACTATTAGCGGCGGTTAAAATCGCCGCGAAAAGCTGACCAGAAAAAAAAATATAAATTTTCTGCTTCCACTGCACCACTGCCCTGAAAAACAAATCAAACCAGACACAATCTCATAAAATAACATCAACTCAATGATGTGTTGGACCTTTCAAGGAATGACATGTAATTTTTTATATATTAATGAATAATTTTAAGAAATCAGGATTAATATAACATGAATCATATTAGGCTCAAATAGAAAACAAGGTTATGTTTGTGTTAAAGAAAATGAAAATCATTTTCTATTGGTTTCATAGAAAATAGTTCCTAATAAAGAGTTATCAATCCACATGTTTTTGTGATTCACGGTGTCATAGGATACCAACGCTAGAAGGGTTTACCTTCTTGGATGATGATATTGAATAATTACATATTATAATATTAGGCGTCGAGAATTTATTCAACACATCAACAATGGGTTTAACTCCTAGTCATCCAAAATCTTGACTACCAATTCAAACATAGGCCTAACTGGAATGATGTATACCACACTCGAGAAATCAAGACATAAAAGGAAACATCATAAATCAATAAAATGCATAAAAGAAAACATGAGAAATCAAGAAAATGTTAGGACATGAAAATGTTTGGTGGCAACTATGTGCCACACATGGTACATATACAAACCAACTGTTCCCATATTTGTTCAACACATCAACAATACAACTACTCACTTTCTGATGATGCATCGTCACCCTCTCCACCATCGTCACCCTCTCCACCTCCACCTCCACTTTATGCTGTCACCTGTAAGAACATTATATTGAAAATTAAATATTGTTGCATATTTATATTAAAACTTAAAACCAATGAAAGTTTTCAAACTAAATGATTTTGATTTTTTTGTGATTTACCTGCTAACCACCAGTCGATGCACTACCACCGAGGGCATATCTGCTCATCTGCTAATGTATATCAGTCATCTCT